>PVJA010002387.1:0-107914 GCA_004027025.1 Myocastor coypus
TAGGCAAGCTTAGGCAGGCACAGGGTATTGTGGTTCAATCCCTGGCACTACACACCATGCCAGCTCTGCCCTCAGGGCAGGTTGTGCCAGCCAATAAATAAATAAATAAACATGACCTTATCATCAAACATCTTTTAAATAACAAAAATGTTTTAAAAAATAAAAAGACAATGCCCTGCTCAAGGAATAGGTGAGAATTGCAGGTTATCACAAAGGCTGGAGTTGGGCATGGGTCATAAGCATTGCTGGGTTCCTGGGGAATCCTTGTCACCGGCTGATCCCCGGTCTCATTTTCCAGGAGGACATTGTTTCTCCTGCCTCCACTGGTGGGTGGCCAAGTTGGTCCACAGCTTCCACAGGGCCTTTCTGCAGTGTTTAAGTCAAACTTAAAAGGACCCGTTTGAACTCAGCACAAGTTTGTTTCAGAAGTCCATGCAGCACACAGCCTTTCGTGCACAACTATGCAAAGATACAGAAGTCAGGCACACGCTGTTCATGGCGGCAGACCCAGAGTCAAGGGCACATCCTCCAGGAGGGCCACAGCCAGCGAATGGCGCGGACCTAACACCAGCCAGGGGACATCCAGACGCAGTTAGAATGCTGCACTGAATCTCCACAGCCCAGCTCAGGGGCAGGGGCGAGGCTCCCAGGGGCAATGAGTGACACCTCACACAGGGAAGGACCTCGGGTTCACTTGTGTTTGTACATCAGTTCCCAGAATGGTGCAAAACAACTGTTCAAAGAGGTCACTGTTGCAGCAATGGGATGTAGGGGTATGATGTTTCCTACTCCTTTTAGACCCTAGTTGTAAATCTTTTTTAAAAGCTTTTAAATTAAGACTAGTGATTGAGCCCTAACGATAGAAAGGACCTCTAATGGCAGCTTCAGAGCCTGTTCTCCTTATCCTGAGCACTCGGCTTTCTCTATCACTATGTGGCTCCCTGACAGTAGGGTAGAACTCAGCATGTCGGAAGATTCCCAGGGCAGGGAGATGAAGACGCCAGGGGCCTTGTCAGCAGTTGGCTCTGGGGAACCGGTGCCTCCCGGGGTCTCTGGTGGTCTCTCACTGTGCAGAGACAAGCCTAGAGGCAGAGGTTTGGGTTTAGCCAAAGTGAAGGAATCTCCAGTTACTCCATCTGTGGCATGGGAGCCATCATCGCAGTGTCTGAGGGGTTGCCTGGAGGAAGAAACCAGCCGGGCTCCATCTAGATAGCCAGCACCTGGGCAGCGGGGGGCGCCCAAGAAAACCAGCTGCATCTCCAAGACAGCATGAGACAGGGCAGCTCCTGGGGACCCGAAAGGAGCCCTTTCTTTCAAGGTCCCTGGCATGCGCATGGCGTTAGGACCTGAGGCTGGGAGGATCTGGCCTGACCCAAAACGGCCACAGCTGGTGGGGCCCGTAGACCCCCACCCCAGGCTTTTGGGCTGGGCCAGTCCAGACACTGCCAGAGTAGGGTTAGAAGCCACTGGGGAAACAGCTTTGCGCAAGCTCCGTATCCTCCCATAGAAGGGTGCGCTGAATTTGCACGGAGGCCCAGGACTCTGTCATGCTGCATTTGCTTCTAAACCTTGCTATTCTCCTCGCTCTCATCTCCCTTTTACCCTTTTTTTCTTTTTTAAAATTTATTTATTTATGTATTTATTTCTTGTTTCAGAACATTTGTTTATTCACTCATTTTTTATGGCCGGCTCAGCCTGCCCTGATGGCAGGGCTGGCGCAGCATGTGGTGCCGGGGATCGAACCGCGGTCCCTGAAGCCGCCCAAGGTTTCCCAAGCAGGCGCTTTAGACCACTGAGCCATCCCGCCAGACCCTCCCTTTTACCCTTTAATTGAATTGAACCCTGAATTCTCAGGATACGTGGAGGTCCATCACCTCAAAGGAGACTTGTCAGCAGCCTCTGCGCATGCATTGCTGCGAAGCACCACCAGGTGGCACTAGCAGCTACAGCTTCCAGGAAGGCCGCCAAGGGGACCGAGGGGGAATCTGCCTGCCGGCTGCCCGACTGCCCGTCTGCCCGCCTGCCTGCTGCCTGCTGCCTGCCTCCCTGCCAGGCTCAGCGTTTCCAGCGGCAGTTTCCCGCCCGGCCCCCGTGAGATGCACCTGGCTGGATAGGACCCTGATTCTCTGCTGTCTCCCGCACCAGGGCTAAAATGTGCCTGCTCCTGTTATGGCCAGATGGGAGGGTGGAAACCAGGCTGAGCTCCAGGGGAGGGAATCAGCTCGCGTTGGAGCTATGGGGCATCCCTGGAGCACCACGTGGAGCATCCCCGACCCTCGTGGCACAGCACGCCGTTGCAGACCCTGGATTCCAGTAAGGACCCTGGGAAACGAAGTCTGCACTCCGCCGGGTCTATTATGGGCACTGGCTATGGAGCCCGCAGAACCTTTCTTCTTCTGGTCTTCCGAAGGAACAGAGGCTGCCAGGATCACACCTCCTCTGACCCCCCGAGGTCACCAGGATGCCTGGGCTGCTAGCTGAGCGACCTTGGACGTGACAGTGAGCTCTTCCTACCTCTTCCCTCATCTGTGAAGGTGAGTGATGGTGAGAGCCAGTGTCTGGCTTAGAGGCTTTTCGCGAGAATTAGAGGAGATAGTATATACAACATGCTCCAAACATGGAGGTATGTAGTAGGTGCTCAATAAATGCTTGCTACACTACAGACTGGGCCACCGATCCAAGTGTGACCCAAGTTTCTGTTCCCTTACCATTCTCCTCCTCAGGGTGATTTGCAAGGTAGCAGTAAATTCCCCTTCCTGAAGATGTCTCCTATGGCTTCTGAACTCTGTTCTTCACCGGCAGTGCCCCCTCTCCCTGGAACACTGTTTACCTACTTCTTTGGGACAAATGCCTCAAACTTCAAGACCCCCTGTGTATTAGTAGTCCTTCATGAATTCATTCTCTGTGGACGCTTTGCCACCCTGAGATCCCTGCCAGCACTGGTCTTTCCTGTGTCACCTCATCTTGTCCTCTGTCCACAGTAGGTGACCCCAGGTTGCTCAGTGCCCATGCTGTCCTCCAGCTGCATGGCTACCCCCATGGATGCCTGCTCGAAGCCCTGATAAGCACAGAGCATTTTCCTTTTCCTCTTCAAAGTTCTCTTCAGACACAGCATGGACCTCACACTCCTGATGCTGACTCTAAGTCCAAGCTCAGGTCTCTGCAGGGCCCTGTGCAGCTGCCTGAGCTCAGTCTGCCTCAGTCAGAGCTGGCATCCTCCTTTCCCCACCTCAGTACGGACTGAAGGGCAGGTGCTTTTCTCCAGTAGCCCCACACCCATCCTACCGCCTCTAGCACTGACAAGCAAAGGCCGGGTGTAGCTGAGGATTAGAAACTCACAGTCCTACACTGCTGGCCAGGTGTCAAGGAACTCAGGGTGGTGGGGCCCATGGTAAACCAAATACCACTAAAGTCATTAAGATAGTCTAAAAAAGGCAGGATGTGGTGGTATATACCTGTAATCCCAGAACTTGAGAGGCTGAGGCAGCGGGCTCACCATAAATTCCAGACCAGCCTAGGCTACATAAATGAGTTTGAGGCCAGCCTGAACTGCATAGTGAGACCCTGGGCCAGCCCTCCCACCAAACCACCCCCCCAAAAAAAAAAAAAAAACCAAAGCAACAACAACAAAAAACTCAACACACAAAACAGAGGTGTTTGGGATCCTCAGTATGACTTCTGAAACAAACATTAAGGGGGGACAGATCTTAGTTTCCATTCCCCACACTCTTGTTAGCTGTGTGGGGAACCTCCCCATCTCACTGAAATTGGAATAAGATGATCACGCTCTGAGGTACTATGAAGAGTGAGTGAATGCCCCAGGAGATGAACGGGGGATCTGGTGCCTGTGAACAGCCAGGGGGTGATTCGAAATTAGTTGGAGAACCCCAAGCAGAAGGGTGCGAGTTCCTTATGTTCCCTTCTGATGGCATGGCGCCCTCTCATATTAGCTATGTGTGATCCTCAGCTGCTACCTCTTCTCCTGACTGAGGATCCAGTGGGTGGCCCAGGGCCCAGGGCCTACACTCAAGCTGCCAGGGTGGTCCTGGGAGGTGGTCGCACATGGCAGGAGAGGTCTTCTGCGTGTCTTGACAGCAGTGTGACACCTGCCAAGAGCCACCACAGGTCCATATGCCAAAACCTGAGTGGCTTCCTCTAAGGCCAGGGACCAAGCTCTCCTCAGAGAGGCCACAAACCACCCTCCCTGGTCTCCACGGGGGATAAGCTACCTCTGCCAACTTCCACTCCAGGGTCTGCTCTCAGGTACCAGGTCTGGAAACCTGTGTTCACTGTCAGTGCCCTGTTCCCCCTTGGAAACTCACCCACACGCTCCTCCCTTCGAGGCAAACCCACCATCTCCTTCCAGAGGTCTTCCTCTTTTTCTCCAGACCCAGGCAGAGGGAGCTGTCTTTCATCTCCTGGAAGTGCCTCTCCCTCGTCTGTCACCCATATTGAAGATCTACATTTCACAAACTGGAAATCCAGCCTGGCAGGGCAGACGGGCTCCCGCAGCTCCCTCAGCAGATGGATGTCTGGCAGCCCTGTCCTGCCTGGGCCGTGCCACACTGCATGGACAATGCCCCCGGCTGGCATGGAAGGGGCTGGAGGACTCTGCCTCTCCTCAGACCTGAGGTAGCGCCTCCTCTCCACACTGAAGATCCCAGGTAACTGAAGCCCGCTGCTCACAGCATCCAGCCTTTCAGCCTTTTGGTTCACAGAGCTCTGCCCTGGATCCTCACTCCTCCTCACAGCCAGAGGACATCACACACACTCCCTCCCACCGTCACTAATCACTGCCAGGGCTGCTAAGACAGCAGCGCTCAGGCCCCTCTTTCTCAGCTGTGGGCGTTGGCACATCCTTGTGGGGCTGCCACCCCGGCTGCGTATCTCAGCCCCCCTAATCAGCGCCTTCAGATCTGCTTAGGCCTCAGAAGTGAGATAATAGCTCGTAACCTTCTCGAGGCCTCCGGCCCACATGTGGGCAGAGTCCAGCTGGGCTTCCAGCAGACAGCCTTCTGCACTATATGTTTTTTTTTTTTTTTTAGAATTTTTTTAAAAATTTTATTTTCTTGTTTCAGAACCTTTGTTTGTTTATTCACTCATTTTTATGGCCGGCTCAGCCTGCCCTGAGGGCAGGGCTGGCGCAGCATGTGGTGCCGGGGATCGAACCGCGGTCCCTGAAGCCGCCCAAGCTTTCCCAGTCAGGTGCTTTAGACCACTGAGCCATCCCACTGGGCCCCTGCACTATATGTTATTTACCCCTCTTGAACCCCACAAGGCCATCAGACGCATCAGGGGTTGGGAGGTGAGAAAACTGAGCCCAGAGTGCCCAGTTCTGGCAGAGTCGTGGATCTGAGAAAAAGCAAACACAGTCCTGCAATCCACTCTCTGCGACCCCGAAGTCTACGCCAGGCCCAGGGGCTCCCAGGGCTCCCACCCAGGTTCCCTGCTGTGCATGTACTGGTTAGACAGCCAGGCCCTGCCGGCCCCTTTCCCTTTCCTCCTCCTCCCTGTCATGATGTCGCTAATGCTTGGCTTTCCTGGCTGGCTGTAAGATCCGTAGAAGCACAGATGTGGCTCCCTGACCCCCACTGCAGCAGCAGTGTACACATCCGGATTCACTCTTGACTTCCTCTTTCTTCTGTATCGTCTTATTTCCATGCTCACCTTTGTCCTTAAAATCGAGGCTTTCCCACCTTCTTCCAAGCCTCCCTCCAAGTCCTGGGTCCTCCCCCCGCTGGGGTCCCCAAGTCTGACCCACACTCATGGTGTCCCCGCCCTCAGCTCTGCTTCACCGCGCTGCCTGAATTTCCACCCACTCATGGGTGCTCTAGGAATAGCCCCGACGCTGTTGCCTGGTACTGCCCGGCTGGGTCCTAAATCCACGAGGGCTGGAGAGCAGGTGTTGTGGTGGCCACAGAACTCATGGACTTGAGGCTGGTCCACCATGCTGGCGCTGGCCCCTTGCTATTGAGCTATATTTTCTGTTTGAGTAGGAGTACCTTAAAGTGTATTTTCTAGATGCTCTCTCTAAACTGGGGTGGGATCCCCTGCCTATTGTACCCCTGAAGGCAATGGTGTGTCATGACAACCGATTAGAACACACAGGGAGGGCAGCTGTAGTCAACTATTCCAGCAGCACAGCTCATAAGGGATAATTCCCAGCGAGTCTGGGCTTTGCTGCGGGGAGATTTGTGTGTGAATCTCGGCTCTGCCTTTTTCCAGGTTGGTGATATTTGACAAGCGCCTTCCCTGTCCCCTGGGAAACATGAGCACTTCCACACAGGAGGCCGTGACAGGTGTCTGAAGGCCCGATCCTCCCTAGCTACTCACAGTTGGAGCTCTGACTCCAGATGGCTGGGGAAGGCAGGCTGGCAGAAGGGTGAGGAGTGAGGACATCGGGCCCGAACCCCAGCTCTGCTGCCGCTTAGCTCTCTGATCCTTAGCGAGTCAGTTCTGCCCAGGAGCCCTCAGTAAATCCTTCTGTAAAATGGACCTAATACGTGCCGCTTCCCTGCCATCTTACTTGGAGAATAACACGAGGAGGCTTAACCTGAAAGTCCTAGCCCGCACCAGTCAATAAGCAACGGCTATGAAACCGGAAACTGATCTCCAAAGAAGCAGTACGTTGGCTTTTGCTCGCCCAGCACAGAGGTGAGGAGACTCATGGGTCCACACATGAGCTGGCCATGGTACAGGGTAATGGACCAGACGCTATGACACCAGCTGGGGACACAGTGCTCGGGTCCCTTCGTCGGCCACCTGAGTGCAGCCTGGGCCCTGGGCCAGGCCCCATGGTTCTCCTCATCTGTGTCCTGCTTGGTCCCTCAGCCCAGGAGCCCAGCAGGCAGTGGCCTAGCAGGCAGCCTGACAGTCGGCAGTGAGGGAGCTATTTTAATCCCGCAGCAATGGAAACTGCATAAATTAACATAATCTCGGCTTTACCAACTACTTCCACTTTTGTTTTTTTAAATCTTAAAAAAAAAAAAAAATCTCACGGTCCAAGGCTCTGCCCGGTTTGTGTCTGGAGGTGGCTGACACAGGAGGTGGCATAGCTAGGCACAGCTGCATCCTGCATGGGGACATGCACTGAGCTGTCACCACTCTCTAGGGGTCCCCTCTAGCCCTTGAGCTTCCCTAGGCCTGAAGTCCTTTGCAGGAGACCCTCATCAGTGCAGGCCGATGGCGGTGGGCACGTGCAGGTCATGCTGCTGTGGCCCTGAGGAGCAGGTGGTGGCACCAGGTGGACCTCCCCGGCCGATTAGCTTCTTCCTCCCAACTATGTCAGCCCCTGATGGCCATTTGTTCTTCCCATTCCTGCAGGTTATTTTTACATGCAGGAGGAAAAAAAAATGTTTCTATTTCTCCACATTTTATCCTGAAACAGTCGCACTTGTTCTCTCAAAAAAGCACCGAACAGATGGCTCTGGTCCCGCGTACCCAGGGAAGCAGCAAACCTCGTGGCTGTCAGCAGGTTATGAAGGCATACAACATCACACGAGAGGGACGGCTTCACTCTCCTTTGTTCAGAATGGCACAGAGGTTAGGGGCTCAAGCTCTGGCTCAGGCACAGCTCTAGAATTCCAAAGCAGGAGACTTAGCCTCCCAACACCTCCATTACCTCCTGTTCAAGAGACGTTCATGATAGAACTCTGTGGAATGGCTGCGGGGCCTGAGCTCATCCATCCAGGGCCTGGTGCACAGTGGGTGCTCCATGACTATTGGCTGGAGTTCCTCAGGCGTCTGATGCAGAACCCTGGGCAATGGACAGGAACTGCTTGAAGCTACGGTGCCAGAGGAAGAGCGCTGCTCTAGGGCCAGGCTGACCCCGGCCCCTCCCCAGCAGTTGGCTAAGCACCACAGGGCAACAGAGCAGGAACCCAAGCTAAGCTCCTGGCAGCCTGCAAGGAGATCCTGGACTGTCCTGTGCAGGGCTTGATCCCACAGCCCCTACAGAAGCCTCCGTGTTCGTGTCCTGGAGTGGACCAGAGCAGGGCTCACGCTGAGTGAGCCTACTGTGTGTCGAGCCTACTGTGCGCCATACCCTACATGAATCACCCCTGAGGCCTCCTCCTGAGTCTCTCCTCTGGCTAGTTTAGAGGGGCATTCTCAGCACCCCACTTTATAAGAGAGATGGGGAGGGATGGAGAGGAGAAGGGCTATGTCCAGGTCATGCAGCCAAGAGGTGTGAGGTCGGGATTCGGCTCTGGCTTGGCCATTGGAGAGTTCGTGTCCCCAACTATAGACTTCAGGCACTGAGATGTGAGGTCTGTGGGGGGTGGCAGAGGCTGCTCTTGTCCCTGCCAACCAGTGGGCAACCCTATCAGCACCCCTACTCCAGCCTTCATCAGCCAAACTTCTGGAAATCCCTGTTAAAATTCGCAAGTGGGACCTGTGTTGAAGTACTTGAGCAGAGGATATTTTCCATCAGATCAGGTCAGGGGAGACAGGCACATGCCCATGGATGCCAGCGGGTCCCAAGCTGACCCTGCAGGCCATCAGCCTCTCCAGCCAGAGCCAGTGGGGGCCAGAAGGGCTCAAGGATTCCTCCTTCCAGTATCGCTGTTCCATTTTCTTTTTATAAAAAATTCTTTTCTTTTTTGAGACAGGGTCTCACTATGCAGTTGAGGCTGGCCTTGAGCTCACTTTTGTAGACAAGGCTGGTCTCGAACTCACACTGATTCTCCTACCTCAGCCTCCCAAGTGCTGGGATTATAGGCATGCACCACCACGCCCGGCTTTTGCTGTTCCATTTTAACAGGGCATTTAGGAAATCTACAATTGCCTTCCAGGGGCAGGGGCTCCATCCTCCCTTATCAGCCGGAATTTGGCTCCCAGGAGTGACCTGGGAATGACTGGAGATCCTCCAACCCCTTCATCCTCTGCTCGGCTGATGCCAGGTCCAGACCTCCCTTACCCAGGGAACACTGGTGTTTTGTGTTTCGGTGGCTGGGGATGGAACTCATGAACCTGTGATGAGCACCCCATCACTGAGCTGCACAGCAACCCTTCAGTGACTCTCAGACCTGTTTGTTCCCCTTCATCCTCAACCTCCCACCCCTATTTCAGGCCCTGTCACCTCCTGGGAACTCAGTTTCTCCATGTGTAAAGCAGGGCCTATAACTGCACTTTCCCTATAAGATCGTTGTGAGCTTTAAACAAGCTTATAATGTAAACTTCTCAGCTTCGTATGAGTGTCCACCAGCCACTCCACACACGCCGGCCATGGTCTCTAGGGCCATCCCATCACCACCAGCAGCCCCCAGGGAGGCCCCAGGCCCTGTCCTTTTGAGAATCTTGAGAATCTCAGGGACACTATTTTCGGCTTGCCCTCCCCTCCCCTGCTCAGAATTCCAGCATGGCTCCTGCTTTCTGGGACAGAGATCAAATGGCCCTGCCCAGCTCCGTGGGCCCTCTCCTTCTCCAGCCCCAGCCTGCAAGCAGTGGCACCTTCCCGTGCATCTCCGGGGAGAGTGAGGCTCCTCCTTGTCGTCCTTCCCTACACGATGGCCGAGTACGTTCCCACTGACAGCCGTTGCCCAGGCTCTGCCTGTCCGTGGAAAACCCTCTTTCTCCTCTGTGCATCTAAAGCCACTCATCCCTTTTAAGGAAAGAGGTAAGCTCAGAAGGCAGGGCTTGCTTGGTGTCCCCTGAGGACCTAAGCCTGTGTTCTAAAGTCAGGTGCCAGTTACAGCAGGTAGTAGGTAGGGTCTTAGGTCTTCCCCCGGAATCTTGAGGCCAAGCATGTGTCTTCTGCAGCTTTGGGTTCCTCTAAAACATGCAGATCCACGTACCTGGGTAACAGCAAAGCTCGAGAGACTTGTTCTCAGAATCCAGGGCTGTAGCCAGGCCCTGTGGCCCATACCGGTAATCACAGAACTCTGCCAGGCTGAGGCAGCAGGAGCACAAGGCTAATAATACATTTGCGATGGGGCAGCAATTCCTAGGTCTCGCTGCCAGGTGGCTCTGAACGTACCACTGGTGGTACATGTGTGCCTCTAGATGGCTTAGGACAGTCTCGTCACTCTAGGGTCAGGAGGGTGTTACATCCACTCTGTACTGCAAAAGTGGAGCTACTTATCAATCGCCACAGGACTCAGGCAAAACCATTGAGCCTCTGTCCCATTTTGCTCACCTGCCAAATGGGTCTAAGGCCTAACCCCTTAGAGCAATAGGAAGAGTAACCTTGATCTTTTTTTTTTTTTTTTTTGCTACAAGCACTTGCAGGCTCAGTCCAGGCCAGCTCCTACCCACCCCACAGCCTGTTTCTTCCTGAGGATCAGTTTACAGCCCTCCCAAGCCTCTCCCCAGAAATGCATCCCTTCTTTCAAAGCTGCTTTTGTGTTCCAGGCAATAAAGCTAGCACCCATGCCAGCAGCACAATCGTGCAGGCCTCAGTAACAAAAAGGTTAAGGGGGTAATAAAAATCTCAGACTTCAGACCCAACAGGCGGAGCGAGGTGGCGAGCCTTGGAATCCAAAGGAAGGCACAGGTGTAGTGCAGACAGGGAAACTGAGGCATCAGCACCAGAACATAGCTGCACAGCTGAGCCCAGAGGTGACCCCGGCAGTGTCCAGCTGGAATCTAGAGACAGAGTTCCCTGACCCAAGGCACCCTCAGGAAGGGTCTCCCATCCCTTCTGCTGCTCCTCCTCTATAGGCTGCTTCTGAGCCTCTCTGAGTTTGCTGCTGATCCTTACCACCTCATAAGCCTGTGGGGAGATTCCCAGGAGACCCTCCAGGTAGCCACCCATCTCCAGACCCCGGCACAAGCCAGGCTCCATGCCAAGCACTTTATCCATGTACACGCAGTATTTGTTTATTTTCTCAATCACACCCACAGGGCCCCATTTTATGGAGCAGGAAATAAAGGCACAAAGAGGTTAGGTCTTAACCCAGGTCACACAGTGGAGAGAGGGCGGGAGCCTAAGCCTGCCTGCACCTCCAGCAGCACTATTGATAGAACTTGCAGACAGCAAAGACAGGGTGCAGCCCCAGGATCCCAGGTGGTGGTTCTCTCCTACGGCCTTGTATGTAGCTCACTCTGTCTTTCTGTCTCTCTCCATCTACAACACTACAGCTGGTAATACATGATGAATACAGGTACTTTAGCATCTCTTCCTGATCCTTACAGAAAAGAAATATCATTCCCACTTTACAGGAGGAAAAGCAAGGTTGCAAGTTCAAGTCCTGGGCTAGCCAGATAGCTCAGTGGACTAAAGTGCCTGCTTAGGCAGAATGCAGCGGCTGGGGTTCAATCTCTGGCATGCCATGCCGTGCCAGCCCCATCTCTGCGGCCTGCTGAGACAGTGATTGAGCCTGAGTGTGGTGGCATGCACCTGTAACCTCAGTGCTTGGGAGGCTAAAAACAGCAGGATCACTATAAGCCCAGTCTACACAGCGAGACCCTGCAGACCCTGTACACCCTGCACAACAAAACAACCCAAGTTCGAGTCTTGTCTGGGGCCACACTGGCCCCACAGTGAGACCCCTTCGAAGCTCCACATCCCTGCAGCCTGGCTGCTCCCCAGAACCATAGTGGGGCTTCTGCTCAGCTGTGGGCTTCCAGTGCTACCTAGAATACGTGTGGCCTTCAGGTCTGGACCACAGCTCAGGTGTCCTTGGCCTGCCGGTTTCTGCACTGTGACATGCAGGTGCCCAGATGCTGTTCCTCTGTTCCTGCCTGGGTTTGTATTCCAGAGCTGGTCCGCCAAGGAGCTGGGTAGAAGCTGGATAGAATGGGGTACCTTGGGTAGCTGCCAAGGCGGTCAACAGCTGCCCTTCAAGAAAGCCCCCTAAGGGCAGCACACCTTCATTTCATGTACAGGCAGCAGGGATAGAGAGAAGACACAGGCCAGGCCCCTCCTCCCTGTGTACCACGGTGCCTCAGTGGCCTCAAGGAAAACTCACTGCACCCCAGTGTCCCCACCCCACCTCCGGCAAGGCTGTATGAGGAGTGACAGATTGAACAAATAAGCACTGAGGGCACCTACTGCAATATGAACTCCTGATACACAACAAGAAATTTTTAATGGAACTATATCCCAGGGCACTGCGATCAGTGAACCCATATCTTGGTTCAGGCTTTGACATTTAGCAATGTCTGTCACAGGCTGAAGCAGAAGTTAAAAGTTACTCATCGTATGTCTGACGCTCTAACTGAATCGGGGGCCTTGGCTTTTTTTTTTTTTTTTTAATCTGATATCCTGGTCTGTGAATATCCTAAGCTATTGGGGAGAGGATGTCATGTCTCCAAAAGGCCTGAAAAGGAAGCCCCTGGCACCACGGGATACCACAAAGGTTCTGGCAGAGATGTCCATGTCCAGAGGAAGGGTGATCCCAGAGGGGGTGAGTGGGCCAGCAGGGAAGAGGGACAGCTGCGAGCGTCCCCATGGCCCCCCTGCGTAGGCTGGAATGCAGAGCCCGCCCGGCTGCACCCCATTAGGCAGAGCTGGCATTTCGGAGCGCGTCAGAGAGGCTGGCAGCATGCCCTGGGAGTCAGCGTCTGGCCTGGGAGCAGCACTGCCTGCCGGCCCAGCCTGACTCTCTGGCCTGAGTGGCGTGAGGCCCCCAACAGGCTCATTGTCGCTGGCCAGGACACCTCAATGGGGCCATTCAGGGCATGGGGATGAGCTCTTCCGGGGGGCCGCTTGCTCCTGCCACCCCAGTGCGCCCTTGGCCTTTGCCTTCGCCCGTGTGGGTGGGGGTCTGGCTGTGGGGACAGCAGCTGGCAGCCAGGGCACGATACTGAAGGCAGGCTTGTTGCGCTCAAGCTTCTGCCTGCACTGAGCCCCAGCCCTGGGGGAGGAGCAGGCTGATGTGCAGGGAGCCTGAGCCAGGCTCAGCCACAGCCTGGCTGCATGGGGCAGAGCAGGTCACCGTGCCTCTCTGGGCTTGTCCTCCATCTAGAAAGTGAACCACAGCCTGGGCGTCCTAAGCGCAAGATGTCAGGACACCTGAGCCTGAAGCCTGCACGTGGAGTCTGAACAGGGCTTCCCACCCCTCTGCCTTCCGCCAGCTCTTCCTAACTCTCAAAATCTCCCCAAGTTTCCTCTCCTGTGGGCAGTATAGATCCAAAGGCCACTGTGACTCATGTCCCTTGACCCAGCGACTCAGGGCCACCTGCAGATCTAAGACAGTAGCTTCAGCCCCTCTGAGCTGAGTGGTCACTCAAACATACAGGCCCACATCCCACCTCTGGCTCTCTTTCCACGGTCTCTAGCCAAAGTTTGCCTCTAAGCCCTTTTGCCCTTCCTTTCATTCTTTCCCTCTTTTTATTGTTTACATTTGTTTGTTGGTTGATATAGGGGCCCAGGCTGGCCCCTAACTCACAGAGATCCTCCTGCCTCAGCCTCCTGAATGCTTCGATTGCAGGTGTGCTCCACCACACCCTGGCTATTCTTTCCTTTTTCTTCTACCTCTTCATCTTCACATTCTTTTTGGTGGAATATGTGGACAATAATCTACATCCTGATCTTTTAATAAACACAGAAAAGATGTTAAGCTCCACCTACACCATCAGGCAAAGTCAGACTGGCTGGTGAGGGCTTTCTCCAGGACACATACACTGGGCTCCTCACCCCTCCCCAGGAGTCTCTGGGAGCCTTGCCTAGCGGCTGGCATTGGTATAGCACCCACCTACCTAGCAACTTAGCTCATGGGGCAGGAGGAAGAGCCAGGGCTTCTGGTGCCCAGGTCCTCCACCGTCTGTTCCTCAGCCCAGATCTAGAAAAGCGCTGCCCAGTCTCCTCTGGTTCTCAGGCACACGCACACCCTGATCTCCAGCTTGAAGCTCATCCTGAGCTTCAAGCTGAACCCTCTCCTGGCCTGGCCAGTCATCAACTATGCCTTGCCTCAATCTCCCTAGGTCCCCATTCTCCAGGCTCTGTCACAGCTGGGGCTTCTGAGCATCTCCTGTACAATCACCTGATCCCAACTGTCACACAGATGGCTCTGGACACCTCACCCCAGAGCTGCAAAATCAGTGTGTGTGTGTGGGGGGGGGTAGGGAGTAGGACGCAGCATACACAAAGTGCCAGGTTCTCTAAGAGGAAGCACTGGAGCCCAAGACCCCCAGAACTCTCTCTGGCCTCTGGGGACCTTCCTTTCCATCATCCTTTCTTGCTAATAAGTATCTAAAAGACTGAATTAATCATTTCCTTATTGCCAAATTACACTAGCGTAATGGAGCGCTGCTGTGCCACTGCCTGATTGTGCTTTGCCACGGAATTCTCCTGACAGTTTCTAGCCACGTATTCAGGCGCTGCAGGAAATGCATGCCTGGGGTCTATTGCTACTGGAGCCCTCATCCCGGGCCAGGCTCTGGCCATGGGCCTTGTACATGTGATGCTTCATGTGCAAAGCCACCCATGAGGCCGGCAGGCAGGACAGCGAACTGGGGTGCAGAGCAGTTCAGTCACCCACCTGGGGCCGTGGTGCTGGTACCAGCCCTGCTTGGCGTGACGGGAACCCCTTGCTGTTCACCCGGCTTCCCTGTCTTGAGTGCTCCGAGGGGGCTGCTCCCCAATTCAGCAAAGAGCACAGGGAGTGCTGCAGCGTCCCCTGCAGAGCCCTGAGAAAGCTGGGTGTGGACACCTCACTCCAGGCCTAGCTTAAGGGGTCGCCAGGAGGGGAGGACCAGCTGCACAGTGCCACAGGTGGTGGTGAGCAGCCCCAGAGGCATGCCCAGGTCAAAGAGGAATTTGGAAAAAAAAGGACACAAGGTTTCTAATGCTAAGACCAGCGCACCTTTAGCCTGCCATGGTGCAATGAGGGGTCAAGATGGGTTTCTGCAACCTCTCAAAGAGCATCTGGACACATGTACAAACACACATACATGCATGCATAAATACATCTGCACAATATATGTAAGCATAAATAGGCACACATGTATGTATACACAAGTGTACATGCATGCATAAACACCACACACATGCATACAGAAACCCATGGATAGACAAACACATATGCACACAAATAGCTGCACATACGGACACATGCAGAAATGTGTTTGCATACTCCTATGCACACACATGCATGCACAAGAACATACAAACACACATATGCATACCCCCAACCCCATAATGCATATACACAAATGTATACACACATGTAGAAACATATATGAAGACACAATGTGCACATATACATATGACTACAGGTACAAAAACATACACACATGCAGGCACACAGAAACATATCACACCATGCATATACAAACATATGCATATCTGAGTACTCACATAAAATGCATGCATGTGCAAACACATCACACACACACACACACACACACACACACACACAACACCCCCTCTTAGTTTTGGTCATAGGACAGTGTGTCACTGTCCTCACTCAGGGCCAGGATTGGAGGTGAGGTATGCGGGCTGATGTTTTGGAGGAGTCTCTCCAATGACATCACCTCAGGGGGCCCCGAGCGAGGTGGCGAAATCACCCCCAGCTTCCTCTGCCACCCTCATTCCTCTTAGAGACGCCTCTGTGCAGCAAACTCTCTGCCTGCACCTGCGGCGGCCCATGTCTGACTGAGACAGGGCTACAAAGAGAGGCGGTTTCTATGGCATCAGTGACCATGTGAGCAGCTTTTAAATAACCCTGATTTGCACGGAGCAAAGCAAAAAGCCTCCGACATCAGCAGCAGACAATAATTTCACCAAACAGCCTGGTTCAGCGGCTCAGTGAATCCACCCTGCTCTTATCAGTGGCTTCTTCCAGAGCAACACCTGACCACATCCTAAGTGAAAGGAATGCTCCAGCAGGTAGAAAGGTTACACTTGCAGAGTTCCTGCTACACTAAGAGAGCTTCCTGGGCACCAGGCGTGGGTGCAGAGCCGGCAAGCTCCTCTTCTCAGACCCAGGGTATGCCCTGCCTCCTTCGCAACCACAAACAACTTGATTTTGGGGATGCACAGAAAGTGGAAAGATCTCCGTACAGTAAGGGTCCAGGAGACTGGGCTGTGGGAGTAGCCTGCCCACCCCTTGGGGAAGGGCCAAGCAGTGGTAGCCACAGAGCTGGCTCCAGCTCTGGAGAGAAGCCACCCAGACCAGCCCCAGGAACCTAGCAGAGCAGCACACCAAAGTCCGATAATACAAGGGTCTTACTGAAGTGCAAACCCAGATTCCACAGGTGTGGGGTGAGGTCCAAGGGTCTGCATTTCTGAAGAAACACAGGAAGCCACTGCTGCTGGTCCACAGATCGCGCTTTCCTTGGTAAGTGTTTGCATGCACAGAGGAGACAGGAAAACGGAAAACTGAAGACCATGTGGAAGCAGGGCCTGCTGGCTCTACAATGCATGGGGAGCAAGAATGTCACGCCGGCCTGGCTTCCTATAAGAAGCTGCTCATGGCTGAGGGCTCCAGCCCACTAAACAAAGCTACTACGGGCCAACGGTCCAGCCCATCAGCACCTTCGGCGATGCTCTGTGGATTTCTTGCAGGGTCCAAGATGGCTTCAGTGAGCTGTGGACGGGAGCCAGACCTGCGCATTCACCTCAGCTTTGCCCGCAACTTTGCACACACCCATGTCGTTCACAATGACCACCTAGTAACTACTTACTGCGTGCCAGGCTCTGTCTTGGGTACAGCTATGACCCAGATGGACAAAGGACAGACTCTTAAGGAGCAAGCAACCCAGAAAAAGAAGTTATATAGTAGATGAAATATGTAGCATGTCTGGAGAGACCTGCTCCAGGCCTGGTAGAAATCAAACAACAGGAGGGAAGGTAAAAGGACAGACACGTGCTGGGTACAGTGGGAGGTAGGGGCCACTGAGGCAGGGGGACTGCAGGTCTGAGACCAGCAGGTGCATGACCCTATCTAAAAGGAAGGACTAAGGCAGAGATCAGTGCTCATTTGGTTTAAAAAAAAAGAAAGAAAGGTGGATGATGGGTGGCAGAACCTCCAACAGCAATTGTCATCAGGTAATACCCGAGCAGAGACTGGAGGTGAGGTAGCGAATAGTGTCAAAATACGGGCAGACATTCTAAGCCGCAAGAATAGCAAGGGCAAAGGCCCTGAGGCCACTAGCATCCTCATGTTTAAAAATGATAAGGCAAGAAAACAAGGCCTTTGTAATTTAGTTCTAAGGCCCACCCCTGCAAGCTAGGGGCAAGGACACTTTGGAAGTTGGAGGGAAAGGATTAGTGCCATGTGAACAGGGCAGGTGGGGAAACCTCCGGGCCAGCATCCTAGCCCCCATCTTTGAGGACAGCCTTTCTGCCTCTCTTTCCAACTGTTTCGAGGAGAAAATTACCAGTTGCTTTTAAGAAACAAAAATAATCCGTCCTGTTAAGGGAGGGATATTTTAAAACCACTGAATGGATTTTTTCCTTCCCTGGTTTTTTATTGATACGTCTCCTCTCCTTCCAGTTCTAAAATAAGCACCCTGTCTGCCCTTAGACTAATCCAAAGGCAACACACACTGCAGAAAGACAGGGGCCTGGGGACAGCCAAGCAGAGGTCACCTGGAAGCCACCAGACCTGGAGAATGTGCCAGGGCAGCCGGGCCAGCCTGGCCTCGCCCATGGCCTATTTCCCACCAGGCCAGGTGACGAGATGCTCTTAAAAACAGCAGTGGAATGTGGTGAGACTCAGTATTTGGGAATGACAAATTTCTGACTGAATTCCAGTTCTTTGGAATGGAAAACCAGCAGCTTCCTGTTACAAAATGTACCAACAGTTCATGCTTCATACATGGGCGTGGGTGATCCGTATACATCACATCTAAAGGCGGCTAAAAATATCGGAGAGCTGGCATATTTTTAGCCAGGTAAACAGTTCTGGGGAATAAGGCAAATTTATATTGGTTTCTGCTTTGCGATCCAGACGAGAAACGAGTCCAAGTGAGTGAGAAGCAGAGGCCAACAGGGAAGCCAAGGAGTCCTGAAGGCGGCAGAGAGGCTCCCTCGGAGCAGAGGCAGAGCCCTGGGTGTCCCAGAAGGCAAGTCTTGGTTGGGATCTCCAGGAGGACCCTAGGAAGGCTGTCCACCCTCTCTGTGCCCTGGGTTTATGCGTCTCTTCCCTATCACCAACCAGTTTGGGCTTGCATAGTCGTGGCACAGAAGGAGGGCTAGGTGGTGGGTGGGTAAGGTCCAGGCTTCTGGCCTGACTCCTCCCTGGGGGGGTGTGGGGAATGGAGACATGTTTCTCAGGGTCTCCATGCCTCAGTTTATTTATAAATTGGAGACCATCACAAGAACTCCTGTCCTAGAGATTATCGCTTTTGTAAGGCTCACATGGGAGAATCCGTATAAAATACTTAGTGAATGACAATGATCTCGCCTACCAGACGCCAGGTGCCTCTACAGACACCAAACGCTTCCCTGTGTGCACAGCCCACCTAGGGAAACTGAGGCCCGGCAGGGTTGACTGAAGTTTGGCTGAGGCTTAGCAACTCTATGGATTGGCTTCTCCATTGCAATGCTTGCTACCACTGGGAAGTCAAAACACCTGGTAAATGGAAGGCGAGTGAATGGAGAAAGCCAGGTCTGTCTGACTCCTGGCTTTGCAGTGAACAGATGGTATCTAAGGGGCTAGGGAGAAAAAGTGGGGACCTAAAGTCCAATGCTGGCTCTGTGTGGCCCTGGGCACATGGTTACTGGGCTCCTGCAGACCTTGGAGGGGAGCTGGGTGAAGCACCCCAGTCTTCTCCAGGTGTGAGGTGTACAGACATGGGCAACTTAGGCAGTCCCTAACTCAAAGGGTCTAGGGTCCCCTGGCTCAAGGGAGGTGTTCAGTGACGCTCATTTGTCACAGTTATGCCACCTCCATGGAGCTCCTGGCTTCCTCATTCTTTCAGCCAAATGAAGCAGCTTCCTAGTAGGAAGGAACTAAGAGTACTCGCTTGTAGTGCTCGGCTGCAGGAGCGATTCCAGTAGGCAGCCTAGGGCCATTTCTAATTCTTTTTCAACCTATCAGGGCCTTCAGAGAACATCACATGTTTGGATCAGGTGGAAGAGAGGAGTGCCTGGGCTCCAGTTTCTCCTCAGGGTGCTGAGGAAACCAGTGGCCTCAAAGGGCCCACCTCTGGGGTCTCCAGTCTCTGTGCTTTGAGTCACAGAGCCAGAAGCAGACAGCTCAAGAGAGCCTGCCTACTCCAGATCTGGCTTTATCACCTCAACGTTTTTCTATCTCCCCCACCCACCACCCGCTTGCCTTCCTTGGTCTACAGACAGCTAAGGACCAAAGAACAAACACTGGATGGTCTTGGGACACTCGTAGCCCACGCATGTTGATATATAAATATGCATCGCTCCCAGCTCTGAAAAGAATCGAAGCAAATCAGCATGAAATGGGGCTGTGTGCTGAGTGGCAGCCCAACGGCACAGGGCCGGAGGACTGGAGAGATGTCCTGCCACCTGCATGGCATGTGGACCTGTGGGGCCAGCGGCACAGGGGTCACCTGGAGAACAGCAGCTTCAGCAGTGAGAGAAGACGGCACCCCATTAGCAGCAGAATGTGGCCACAGCCAAACGAGACCATGCACCCTGTGTACAAGGAGCCTCCAGTGACAGGCAGGGTGGGATCTGCTAAGAGGCAAAGGGGAATGGGGCCGAGGCCCAGAAAGTAAGGCACAGGCTCCACAGAAGGCAGGCTGGAGGTGGCTAAGAGCACAGACCTAGCTAGACTCAGACAGACAGGGCTTCAAATCCTGTAACCATCCTCCACACAGTGTGGTTCAAGCAAGCCTCAGATCTCCACCCGTGCTGATCCTTATTGGTAAGATAGGACCACTAACCTTGGCCCTGGAGGCCAGCAGGAAGACTGCAGGTGATTGTGTATGCTCTGTGGCTTGGACATGGCTTGTGTCCCCTTGCAGAATTTTTTGTGTCAGAGGCCTGGTCCCAATGGGATAGTAATGGAGGTTGCTCTAAAAGGTGGCTGTAGCTGGAGGCCCTTGCGTGCTCGGGGCATGGTGTCAGAGGGGTGCTGGTTGCACCAGAGAGCAGAGCAGGAGGTCATTAAGGCCTGAGCTACCCTGGCCTCTCCCTCTGGGATAAATGCATGTGAGCGCTTGCTCCTGCACATGTTCCCAGTATCGCCATCTGCCACGAGGTGACACAGCCAAGGGGGCCTCCAGAGCCAGTGTCACGCTGCTCAGCTTCTGCAGCTTCCAAACCCAAGCTTAGTAAATCTCTTCCTTTCCTAAGCAGCCTGATTTGGGTATTTTGCAACAGGAATGCAAAGTGGGAAGGGCAGGTAAGTGGTGGCTGGTCATTATTCCCGGAAGCTGTGTCCTTCCCTAGGATTTCCTAAGCTGCTCCCTTCTTCTATGTTGTGTCAGGTCTGTTGCGTTGGGTCTGTCACGTCGGGTCTGTCACGTCGGATCTTCCTTCCAAGGCGGGGCTGGGGGAATCTGCCCACGCTCCTCCAGGCTACGCCCTCCATCCTCACACTCTGATGGCCTGGTGCCCTGTAGCAACCAAGCAGTTTGGACACTGGGGGAAGGCAACTGCCTCCCTGCACCTAGACAGATACGGCAGTGCCCCTAAGACCTGGCACTGAAGAGCTCCGGCTGGGGCCTCCAGCAGCACACAGGCTGCCAGCTCTATGTCACCGCTGTCATACAACCTTCCCAGCTCACATCCCCAGAGGGAGATGCCGCAGCTTTGTGTGAGGGAGCTCCAGCACTGTAACAGATTACACATAAGATAGCTGAGTTATAAAGACAGAGAGTTTATTTTTCCTCATAGTTTTGAAGGTTCTTATCCAGGAAAGAGTCAGCCTTGTGGCTCTTAGAGTTGCGACAGTACAACATAGTGGCAGTATGGGGTAGAACATAACCACTCACCGTATGGGCAGGATGTAAAAGGAAGGAAAGGAGGAAGAGCCAGGACTCCACTACCTCATCAAGGACACACCCTCAGGAACCCATAAGACCTCATCTGGGCACCCCCTCTAAGGGGGCAGCAGCTCCCAGCAGCACCTCGCTGGGTCCACATCTTTAATGCATGGCCCCTGAGCCCAAACTAAATACAATTTACACTAAGTCTCCAGTTCTCGCTCCTGCTTTCCAAATCTTCTTTGTTTTCCCCCTCCACACACTTCCCCACTGTACACGTATCAACCTGGTTCAACCGTCTAAGCCAGTGGTTCTCAACCTTTCTAATGCCGTGACACTGCAATACAGTTCCTCATGTTGCAGTGACACCAAATCAAAAAATAATTTTGGTGGCTACTTCAAAACTGTAATTTTGCTACAGTTATGATGCAGAATGTAATAAATAACATTTTCTGATGGCTTAGGCGACACTCACCGGGGTCTCCACCCACAGGTTGAGAACCGCTGGTCTAAGCAGTCACAGTCCAAGCTGGGGAGCCACAGGCAGGCGCTGCAGTGGGATCCCAGACAGGGCCTAAGGCTTCCTGGAGAGGGTGACATTCATTAAGCCTGACTTTGGATAAGTAGAGTAGGGGGATTTAACCTAGCCAAAGAGACCAAAGGGTGGAGAGGAAAAAAGTTGAAACAGAAAATGTCCCCACCACTCATATTCCTACCCTCTCGGTACATGCCTTGTAGGGCTCTTTGGGGGTTTCTTTGATACTTTCCACCTTGGAAAAAGCTTAGGTTTTTAGAAAAGATTACCAAGAGGTACTGGATTTTGAGATTACCCAGAATGTCTCAGTGATTCTCATGAAAGAACAAGGAAGGGAGCCAAGATGTTCAGAGCACACCACAAGGGAAAGAAACCTAAAACCTAGTGAAACAGACCTGGCCAGACTACTGTAAGCTCAGACACACACACACACACACACACACACACACACTCTTACACTTTCTTTCATGCTGCCATGAGTACACCATACCTGACAAAAGAGCTCTGGTAAGAATGATCATTCATCCTAACTTTCTTTTCTTCCTCAATGTTTTATTTTTGAAAACTGTGGAGACCCAGAAAAATCAAAAGGTTACACACACCTGTGTATTTCCACCTAGATTCACCAGCTGTCAACACTTTATGGCGTCCGATTTCTCTTTAGCTCTACAGGTAGTCTCACCCTAAGATATCTACAATTACTGACTGACATCAAGACTTCTACGTATTCCTTCCTGAATCTCTCCCAAAGAAGAACTATTTTCATACATAATCTCAGTGCCAATACTGCTCAAGCAAGGTCATCCAGTATATAACACCCCATGTGCAGTGCAGAAAGCTCCAAAGATCTCAAAAATGGCCTTTGAGACATTTTTATTTTTTCTCATCCAAGATGTAATGTAATCATGGGACTAGGGTGTGGCTGTCATAGCACTTCTGTCTGTTTTCTAGAAGAATCCTTCACCTGTCTTGTTGTGTGTGTGTGTGTGTGTGTGTGTGTGTGTGTGTGTGAGTGTGTGCCTGTATGCTTCAGGATACTGACCATTTTGAAGATTCTAGGCTGTGGTCTCCATAATTTTTTATTTTTATTTTTATTTTATTTATTTATTTATTTATTTTTTTGGTGGGACTGGGGTTCAAACTCACGACCTTGCACTTGCTCAGCAGACACTTGTGCCTCGGAGCCATCTCCTCAGCTCCCCATAATTTTTTTTTAAAGAATTTTTTATTTTTATTTTATTTTATTTTATTTTATTTTTCTCTCATTTCAGAACTTTTGTTTGTTTGTTTATTTATTTTTATGGCTGGCTGAGCCTGCTCTCAGGGCACGGCTGGTGCAGCATGTGGTGCCGAGGATCGAACCGCAGTCCCTGAAGCCGCCCAAGCTTTCCCAAGCAGGGGCTTTAGACCACTGAGCCATCCTGCCGGGCCCCTGGTCTCCATAATTAGAGCTTAGCTATCTATTGTCTCCACACATAGACAAATGATTTGAATCAAATGCCCCATTTTTCCCTTCCTCTATGCAGAGCTGCACTGGCCAGTCAGACTCAGTGATGACCCTCTGAGCCTTGTGGACTTACAAGTCTTGGATTTTTACACATCCCAGAAGGATTTAAGTATTATTAATCTTATCAATATTGAAAGAATATTTTCAACATTTCCAAGCTCTAGGAAAGAGTCAAATGGCATAAGAAGCCAAGAGAAATTTTAAAGAAATATACCCTGATTCAGTACCGACACTGCACTTTCAGGCATATTTTTCCTAAGTGCTCTCACATTCGCCGTTTAAGAACCTTGACTCAGGCAATCAAACAAACGAGGTTCCAATTCTGGGTATCTGACTTATGAGCTTACTCTGCTCTGAGCCTCCTTTTCCTACAGGGCCCTTGAAAAATAAAATGATGAGGCCAGTGCCTTGTCTATAATAACTGATAGCTCAGTGGTGTAAGCACTTACCTCTATTAATCTTCACATTGGGCTGGTGAGATAGCTCAGCAGACAAAGCCCCTGCTTAGTAGGCAAGCTCAGGGTCCAGGGTTCAAAACTCACTATGCCATACCATGCTGGCCCAGACCCTGGGCCCGCTGAGCTGACCACTGATACCGTGTGGGGTGGCACACACTTGTAATTCTCATTCTGCAGAGGCTGAAAACAGGAAAATTACTCTGTCTGAGCTGTGTACTGAGACCCTATACTAAATACATAAATTAAAAAAAAATCTTCATATCAATTCACCAAAGAAGGTAAAGCAGGTATGTTTCTTTCCATTTTATAAGTGAGAAAACTGAAGCTCAGTGTTACAGTTTGTGACTAGTTGTCCTCCCAAAGCCTCATGCAATCATGAGGTGGGGACTTCTAGAGTTTGAGACTAATTCATGATCCACTGGGACTATGTGTCTTAGTACTGCTGGGATTAGGGGTGTGGTCTGAGGTAGATATCCTGAGGTGGAGAGCCTGAATGTAATATAAGAGAGACCGAGAAACAGACTCTCTTGTTGCCCTCTTGGCCAGTTACCTCTGTCGCCATTCGTTGCTGTCCCACTGCCACGAACTGGATGCTCTCTGCCCTTTCCATTCAGCCTTGGAGCCAGCTGAGTATGGACTGAAACCTCCAGTAACTGTGAGCTGAATAAACCTTTCCCTTCCTCATTTTGGGTGTCAGATATTTGTCCCAGCAATGACAGAAGAGTGACTGAGACCCTCAGAAATACAGGGTGACTTGTTTAAGGTTATAGAGCAAAGAGGGTCAGAGGAGATCAAAGGTTTCTGACTGCCAGAGCTGTAACTTCTAGTTCTTTCTAGGAAGTAGCTTCTACCCCTGGGACACTGTGCAGACTCAGTGAAGTGACATAGCCCTGACGCATTGCTGTGTCCAATCACTGTCAATGACTATTATTATCATTATGTTTAGAGTGTCACAGTGCCATGAGTAATTGATTTTGTTCAAACGCCAAAAAAGTAGCACCATAATTATCTTGGCCAAGCCCCCAATTCCACCCTATCTTCTCTCAGCAAAGTGGCGTAGGGAGGGAAGCAACAATCCCAAATTCACTGGCAGTATTAAGGTTTCACAGGGAAAAGAAAAAGGAAATACCCTGGGGCTGTGGGGGTCATTGTTTGCAAAACACAAGGGAGGACAAGGGAGGGTCTGTTTCCTTGAGAAAGGGGGCACTGAGTCATGAGTCATTCAGAAGGTTTTGTGTGGGTGTCTTGGGTCTCCTGCGAAAACCTTTGAGTCACTCACCATTGTCTGACAGAGAGACTGAAGCACAGAGGCCTGACCAGGTTTTGTGCCCATAATCACATGGGTCCATTCCACTCGAGACATTCTAGGGACACATTGTCCATTTCCTTGACCACTGCAATCACAGGACAGAGTGACCATTGAGACTGGCCCTGTGGCTGTTGGTAAAACACCCCTGGGCTGCTGGCCAGGCCTGGGGGCACCTGAATGTCCAAACTGGTCACAAGGCCCAGCTCCCATGGCTAGCTCAGCATCTGGGAGGACTGAGAGCCTTCCTTCAGCTCCCTGAGAACAAGAAGCCATGCTGAAGCCCACCCATTTTGGCACTCGTGTGCGGCTGGCCCATCAGATTGCACAATTTCACTCAACCAAACCAGCTCAGGTGAGAGCACTGAGGAGGCCTTCTACACATCTGCTTCACAGCAGATCTCTCAGCTCAGCTAGGGTTACAGAGGTGGTTTAATTGGAACCGAAATACAGACTTCGAGGAGCAACTCTGGATACGACTTCTTTGGATGACACTGTTCTTAATTTACTCCTGTCCCCATGGACCTTACTAGATCTCTGCTCTACTCTCTTCCTTCATGGTGCAAGCCATCTGTTCCTGCACGGAATCAGTCATGCACTTGGGAGGCAGAGAGGGAGGATGGAAAGAACGTGGGCTTGGAATGAGGCACCGTGTGCCAAGCTTGGCTCTGACCTGGGGTAATATAAAAATAGGCAACAGCCCATATCCCTTGCTTGGTATGAGCCCGATACAGGGCTCAGGAACCTACTTGTCATATCTTCCTGAATCTTCAGAGCCAACGTATAAATGTCAGCATTTTCTGTGGCACATATGAAAATCCTGACACTTAGACACCTTCAGGAATTTGCCCAAAGCCTGGGTTCAGATGCAGGTCTCTCTTTCGCAGGAAAGCCTCACGTACTGCCTCAAGTGATAACTTCCTTTGGCTTTGCTCTCCTCACATAAAATGCGTCAACCATTTTACATCCTACCCTGCTTTTTGTGTCTGAAACAACGAACATGTAAGGAGCGCCCAAGATGACCTGACACATAGCAGATGCTTCATAAACGTTCCCTTCCCTGCCACGCATGCTGCTTCTAAAAACTACGAGTTTCTGACCGCGAGCCAACATCTTGCTGGGTGGCTTGGCTTCGCCAGATTCGCTTCAGGAGAGTTGCTGAGGCTCCATAGAAACACCTCTCTTTGGGGGCTACCTCCTTCCAGTCTTGCAAGTAAATAAAATGGATGCAGAGACATGATACTTTCACTCTGAGTTCTGCAAAAGACAGTGCAAGAACTGGGGAGCAGGCACAGCTATTCTGAAAGCTAGAATTGGGGCTGTAGCTCGTGCAGCCCCTCGCCTTTGATGTGTATGTGTGCTTACATGTGCGTGATCCTTTAAACTGTTCCATGTGTATATGTGTGTGTAGAAATGTATACACACACATCCCTAGAAGTAGATGTAATCATATGCTGACATATATACACATGATGTTACCCTGTGTAAGCCACCAGCACCATCCTTAAAGTGTCTTTAGAAAATTAACCTGTGGCAGAAGCAATAATATGTGAACCATCAACATTCTAGTGTGTTGTCAGATAACCCGCACTACACAGGCCCCTCTCCGGACTGAGAAAGAGAAAAAAGCAAAAGCACAATAGCTGAAAAACCCACTAGTCAAGTTCACAATTAGCTCTGAAGGTGCAGTAAGGGTGCTAATCAAAACACAAAGGGGCAAAGTCTCGGCAGGTCCCAGTCTTGCGCTCCTCCCAGGGACCTCAGTGGTCTTGCTTTCTAGACGTCTAAAACCCTCACAGATACTCCTGGCGCACTTCAAGCAGTTCCAATTACTTTTTAAAGAAAAAACTTGCAAGCCGAACACTCGCTCCTCCAAACAGGAAATATCAAAGGATTATGTGTATAATTTTCTCCTCTGCATCTGCTTCTTAAAAATAGGCCCAGCTGTCCCCTCACCCAGCTCAGGAGTGTTCCTTATCTGAAGGCTGGCCAGAGGAGGTTCTGAGCTATCACCGAGTGCTTCTGCTCCCCAACTGTTCTTTGCCTATGGTCATGAAGGCTCAGGCATCCCAGCACCAGGAAGCGCAGTCAGAAGTGTGAGGCTGCAGAGCAGTTGCCTCCGCTGAGAGCTGACTGGCAGGTTTGTGGATATTATTTTTTTTTTAATTTATTTATTTATTTTCTTGTTTCAGAACCTTTATTTGTTTATTCACTCATTCTTATGGCTGGCTCAGCCCGCCCCAAGGGCAGGGCTGGCGCAGCATGTGGTGCCTGGGATCGAACCGCGGTCCCTGAAGCCACCCAAGCTTTCCCAAGCAGGCGCTTTAAACCACTGAGCCATCCGCCAGGCCCCTGGTTTGTGGATATTAAAGGAAGTCTTTTCGCACTTGAGGGAGATAGGCAGCAGCCTGGGGGGAACCAAAAGACATCAAGAGCTAAGGAGAGCTGCTGGCCAGAAAGCAGGTGTGAGAACGACTGCCCTGTCCTCTGGAATGACTGTGTCCAGCACTCTGCCCTCCAAGCCCCCGGTGATGGTCATCATGGTTCCCCAAGGGCCTCTCAGGAGCCAGGTCCTCACTGAGCACCCCCTGCTAGCTCTTCAGCAGCAGCCTGCACATCCACGCCCCTCCACCCCCCAGGAAGTCAGCACATCCTCCCCTTCAACTGCGAAGTCTTCGGTGTTCTCTTCCTCACCTCTGAGCACAAAGGTGCCAGGCCAGGAGCAACCACTTGTTGCATGAAGTGACATCTCTGGCTGCTGGGCACCAAGGCAGGTCGCTTCTCACATGCTTCCCCTCCTCACCAGCTGCTCCTGCCCATCTCCTAAGCCCTGCCTCTTTCAGGAGGCCCTTCCCTTCTTGGGAGCACCTTGGACCCCTGCTCCAAGGATACCCCTCAGTCCTGTCTGTGCCGTTCCCTGCTGGGCACGTCATGATTACACCTCCCCACCAGACTGTGATATACCCAAAGTGGAGGCCATGTCTTATCTGTCCTGCAGATCTGCCCAAGTATTATGGAGGGAGGCAATGATGACAGTCAGATAGGACCCAGGCTTGGCCTGACTGGGCTGCGCTCCCTGCTGCACCTCTCAGGAGGACCTGGAGGAAGCTGGACACCTTGCCTGCGTCACCTGCTGAGCTCAGGGTCCTGCACATCAAGGCCTTCTGGTTATCGGGCAGTCTCTGCACTATCTCTGTACAGCATCACAGCTAAGGGGATGGAGGCTGGAGCCAGATCACCTGCTCTGATTCTGCAAGTGCTGCCTCTGCTGTGAAGTGCTGCTTGTGAAGCTACTACACCAGTCGGCTTCCATGTCTCCATGGGGAAAATGGGGACAACCACACTCATCTCATCTGATTGTTGTGCAAACAAGAGACTTTATGTAAAGCACTTAGAAAACTCCTGGCATGTAACAAATGCCATACGAGGAGCTGCTGCTATTGCGACTGTGTGGTTATTGTTATTGACAGTGGGCGTGTCGTACCTGTGCTGCAGGTTCCTGTGAAGAAGAGTGAGGTCATATATAAAAGACCTAGTGCACCAGGCTCTTGGCCAGTAGTTTTTCTTGTCCCTCACGCCCCCACTGCACATGGGATTGCAAGAGACATGAGCAACGGCCTCTCATGGGCTTGAGAGAAGAAGCCATCTTTTCTCACAGGCTGTGAAAACTAACTTCAACATTCTCCATCTCTTGGGCTAGCAATATAAATAGTTAAATTTATGACGTGTTCCTTATTTGTCTCACACTGTGCTAAATTAATGTTCACAAATATTCTTGCAGTTGTTTGCGCCCATTTTTACAGATGGGAATACTGAGGCCAAGGGAAGTTAATGGAGTAGGTCAGCCAGCCGGTAACATAAGAGACACAGGGCAGTTCTGATACTTACAAGACTTTAAAGCCTGTGGCCATGGCCATTGCTCAGCCCAGCCTCCTGCCAAAAATTTCCTGAGTTAAGGCAGAGGCGCTAAGGAACTGACCATTGAAATCTACCTGCCATGAACTCTAAGAATCAGACAGGGACCTAACGCCACGGCAAGGGAGTTTCCTAGAAGATAAACAAATACCTTGTCAGTTGGAGAGGAGGGGCACTGGCCACAGAAGGCAAAAGCATTTTGCCAGTCACTTTTTAAAAAAAATTTTTATTTTATTGCTTTTTCTTGTTTCAGAACTTTTGTTTGTTTATTTATTTATTTTTATGGCCAGCTCAGCCTGCCCTGAGGGCAGGGCTGGCACAGCATGTGGTGCCAAAGATTGAACCGCGGTCCCTGCAGCCGCCTAAGCTTTCCTAAGCAGGCGTTTTAGACCACTGAGCCATCCTGCCGGGCCCTGCCAGTCACTTTGATGTGAGGCTTCCAGAACAAAGCTCTGTCACCTGCCAAGGAGAATAGCCCCCCAGGGCCCAGCCCAGCAAGGACAGGGCAAGCAGCCACGCCCTCAGCAGCCTGCTTGAGCCAAGCTGTGGCCATTGCACAGCGTCCACTGAGGGCCAGAGAGGGCAGGAAGGCTAGAGGCCTCTGAGCACAGGGCTGGGCCCTCAGGGAGAAGCTGGAGAACATTTCTGGGGGTACAGGGTGGTGAATCACCTTCCCCATGCCTGCCCCACGGCCAGTCCTCCCTCAGTGCTACATGGAGGGCCAGATGGCCAAAGGCAGAGAGAGCAGCAGCCCACAGCGAACAATCACAGCAGTCCTCCTCCCCCTCATTCCTCAGGTCCTCCTCATCAGGCACTGGGGTGTGTGTCACACTCTGGCTCACTGTTCCTGCCCACACATACTACCGGCGAGCCCCAGTCCATGGGCCAAGGGGAAACCCTCACAGGGGCCCTGAGGTGGCATAGCATTTCACAGCCCCTGGACCAAACCTGGGACTGGCAACAGAAAAGGAGCAGAGCTCCCAACTCTAGCAGCGACAGCCGACAGCCGGGAGTACCCAAGGAAATCTTGCCTTCCTCCCACACGCCATCACTCAAAAGCAACAGCTTCCAAAAATGTTTAGCAAGTGCCGCAGGGAGGGGCCAGCCTGTCAGCCTGGAGAGGAGCTTCATCTGCTCCGAGGGTCTTCTCTGGTCCTGAATTCCAAAAGTCTGCTTACAATTAGCTTCCCCCTCCAGTTCCCGGTTCCCGCATTGGAAAGGCCCGGGAATGTGTTGAGTGCTCCACTCTGATCAGAGAAAGCTCCAGAGAAGGTGGGGGCAGTGTCAGCAGAGAAGCGTGTGCCAAAACGGTCAGCTGGTCTCTTGCCACTACCCCAGACCGGCCCCAAACCACCTCCCCGCTCTGGCTTCCCGCCTCTCCTAACCGGTACAGTCACATCCGTCAGGTCCTCCTGTCCCCAAAAGTCCCTGCTGACTGGCTGCCAAGAAAATACAGAGCGCCCCTGCTCCCTCCTCCCAGAAAAGGGGGAAATGAGGCAGGGAGGGCAGGAGGCCAACAGAACCGGATTGGCCCTTGAGGATTTCCTTAAAAGAGATTGCCCAGCCGGGGCCTGTCACCCAGCGGAACGAGGCGATGCAGCCTCTGTTGAAAAAGGTAGAAGTCACCCTTTCTCCACTGGCAGCTCTCCCACCCTAGCTAGCCCTGCTCCCACTCCCAGCGCCCTGTCCACCCAGGCCCACACGGGGCTCTACTCCCGGGAAGGAGGGGCTTCGCCTGGGGCCGCCATTGCGCGGGCACCCTCTCTCCGCTCGAGGCTAGGAGTTTTCAGCAGTTTGCAGTCACCGCACCTGCGGGATCTGGTTTCTCTAACCATGGGGTAGGGCAGGCCTTCTTTAAGCCACAAGGAGAACAGGTTCAACTGTCGCCCCCCCACCTCATCCTGCCGCCTAGTCTTGCATATCCTCCTCCAGCCAGGCCCAGATGTGCTGAACTCCATGAGGTGTCAAACCATCCCTTGGCACGGACGGAACCTGTGCGCAGCCCGCAGGCGACACACACACAGTGGCGGCGGCAGACACAGCCTTCCCAGGGCCAAGTCCAGCACAGAGAGAACCTGACATTTTCAGCGCCGCACATGGCACACGCCGTTTTGCGATCCTTCGGGAGGTGCGCCCCCTCCCACTCCACGCGGTGCTGCAGCCAAGCCAGCACACGGGGTCTCTAGGCAGCCTGCTTGCCCGGGCCACACCCACTGCTGGCCCATCCTTTTTGGCAGCGCCAACCTGCCAGCCTAGGGGCAAGTGCTACCCCCCACCCACCCACATGGAAGCCCCTTGCCCCACCTAGCCTTGCCCTGCCCCCAGAAAAGAAATATTCGCCCCGAAGTGCCTCTCGCATCGCGCCTCTCACCTGGGTATCGAACCCGTTTTCCGCCGAGCTGCTTTTCCGTAGCGGGAGCATCTCCGAGGCCGGCTCCTGCAGCCCCTGCGACTTCAGGGGGATCTGGCTGGGATAGGTGGTCTTGCTCACCTCCACCTTGCTCCCCAACTTAAGATAGCAAGGCTGGGGGCCAGCCCGGGCCGGGGGCACGTGGAGGATGGGCGCGGCGCTGTGCACGGGTTTGGGCAGTCCCGACTTCATCTTGGACGCTACCAGGATGGCCGGCATCTTCTCCCGGGGCTTCGGCTTTCCCAGCACGTCCCTGGCAGCGGCGGCGGGGGCAACCGCTAACGGCAGCGCGGGCAGCAGAGCAGGCGCCGGGCCTCGGCCCGCGAGGCGCCCACCACCGGGTGAGGAAAAAAAGAACCCCGAAGCGGGGTGGTCGGAGCGATCGGGCGTGCGGGGTTGCGCAGGGGACCGGGCACTGAGCTCGACGGGCCCCACCTGGACGGATGCTGCAGCCGACTCTCCGGGGCGTCCTGCTCAGGAGCTCTGGGAGCGCTGCCTCGGGTAATTTTCCTCCTGGGGAGCCGAAGCTCGGATGCCCATAGTACTATAACTTGTCACTGCATCTCCGAAGTGAGGAGGCGGGCTTGGAACCGGCTGAGGCGAGGGGACGTGCGCGTCGCGCTCTGGCAGCTGTGGTGTGAGCGGGAGAGGCCAGGGATGAGCGCTGAGGGACGGGAAGGCAGGACGCGCGAGGCCCGAGCCGTCTCTCCTGAGAGGTGTCGACCACCGGGGCCGCGAGTTCCGCAGTGTCACCCGCGCCGCAGCAGAAGCGCAGCGAGAGACGACGAAAGGTCTCTCTTGGCGTGACAGTCCGTCACCGTGGCCCGGGAGCTCCTCGTAGCACCGCAGCGCCTGCGGGTCTGCACATGCTCTGTGCGCTCTAGCGCAGCGAGGCCGTGGCCGCGGGCTGGGCTGGACAGCGGGCTGGGCAGGGCTGTGCTCGCGAGCGACCACCGCGCTGCTTTCCGGGGAGGCGGTGAGGGCTGCGGGGCTCGGCGCGGGAGAGAGCAAGCTAAGGCCGGCTGTGAGGGCTGCGGCGCGCGCTGACAGCCGGGCCCGCCCCCGCGCGCCCATTGGTGCGCAGCGCGCCAATCCGCGGCGGCGGCTCTGCCTGCAAAGGGGGTGTGGCCTCCGCTCGGGGTCGCCGCGGAAACTCCCGGGCGCGCGGCGCCGCGGGTACAAAGCGAACGGACGCGGGCGGTGCTCGGCGCGCGCCCCCCGGCGGGCCGACCTCCCGCAGGGCGCGGCGCGGCTGCCGGCTTTTGAAAAATGCCCTTTCGAACGAGAACGGCCGTTTCGGGGCCCCTCGGACACGGTTCGGGGAAGTTGGTTTGCTTTTCAAATTCCTTGGGTCACCTTAACGGTCCGCGCCTTCCGGAGGCGCGCCCGCACCCCGCGGCCCCCCGCCGCTCGGCGGGGCGGGTCCCTACTCCCGCGCAAAGGCCCCGCGGACCTCTTCCCCGCCTGCTCTTCCAGGCGGGCCCGGTGGCCTCCCAACAGCTTCCTTTCCAGTTTTCAAAGGTTGCGCGTTTCACTGAACTATTTGAAGTATTTATAGGCAAATGCGATGCTCAGGGAAGCTTCCCGCCCTAAGACAGCTCCTCCTCGAAACCTACCGCAGACTTGGTAATTAGAGAGAGGCCAGGGCGGCCCGGAGAAGCTGTGTGACCCTGGCAGGCTCCGGTCAACCCTTTTAGCTGCTCCCTGCCCAGGTCTGGGATGCACTGGCCCCACAGGTTCCTCGACTTTAACTCGCGGCTTTCTTCACCCCCTCTCAGTTGCTTTTTTGTTTCCTCTCTGACTCCAAGTAAGGAAATGGAAGGGAGTAGAGAGGACCTAGGCAGGCCAGAGCCGTCCCAGCCCTGTAGATCAGCCCGGGTTGGAGCTGGCATTTCTTGGCTTTGCATGCGTTCTGCTACATGCACGATTCCCCGTGCAGTATGGCGGAGGTATGACTGCGTAACAGATTGCACCCTTGTCTGAACTGAGACTGGTGTGCGAAAGCCCAGAGCACCGATACCTGGCAATGTGATGGAGACCGATAAACGCTGTGGCCCTAGTAGTGTGGCCGTGCTCCCTGCCTGCCCACTCATCTCCATGTGGTTGGTCTTTGTCTCTGGGCTTCCTCACTGTTGTACAGGTTGCCACTTTCTGCCCACCCAATAGCCTGATCAATGGCTTTGATCTGTAGTTATGCAAATGCTGTGAACTGAATGCTGGTATCTTCTTGAACTGGTATGTTTTTTTAAAAACCCTAATCTTCCATGTGATGCTATTAAGAGGTAATCAGGGGACTGGGGAGGTAGCTCGGTGGTCTAAGCGCCTGCCTTGCAAGCACAATGGACCAGGGGTTCAATCCCCATTACCACATGCCATGCCAGGCCTGACCTGGCCCCCCTGAGCCAGCTACCAAAACCAGCTTGGTGGTATGAACCAGCCCTGAGAAGGCTGAGACAGGAGGATTACTAGTAGTCTCAGCTGCTTAGGGAGACCCTGTGCTAAATAAATAAATGGTCTTTAAAATTACAAAAAAAGAAAGATAACCACTTACTTCATGACTGTGGAACACTCCTCCTGTGAGGGAGGAGATGACCATATTAAAGGAGAGTGAGTGCAGGATGGACATGATCTCTTTTTGCCTGTCAGGATGCAGCCAGGACCTTTGCAACCAGAAACCTGTTCTCACCAAGAGCCTGCCTGCAGCATGATCTCAGACTTCCAGCTTCCAGGCCCATGAGAGATGACAGTTTAAGCCCTCCAAACTCTGGCATTTTGGATAGTGCAGCGGGGACTGACCAAGTTACCAGACCAAAGGAAATTTCAAGTTTTCAACTTCTGCAGTATTGAGAAATAAGAAAGGACTTCCTTACTGTAGCTTGTTCTCCCTCCCACCATATTTTCTATTCATCCTTATATGCCGGAACTCTGTACTCTAGCCAGGATGGAATGCACACAGCCTTGCATGCAGTAAGCTGGTTGCAGCTCTCTGCCTCTCTGGAATTAAATCACATGTGCCCAGTGACATTTTCTTAGCAGTCTGCCCTCTGCCCTCTGACAATACTGCCTGTGCTATTGTCTTGCCTTATTTAACTTGTTACTTATTGCTTCATGGGTTCTCTTCTAAGGGAATAAACTTGAAGCCAGCTCTGTGCTTTAACTTTGATGAATTTCTCTCAGTATCCAGCATAATGCTGTGGAATGAACAGCTATGCAAATGGTTATGAATGAAGGAAGGAAGAAAGGAATGCAGGAATGAATGAATGAACGAATGAACGAACAAATGAATGAATGAATGAATGAACATCAACACAATTCTCAAGGAGCAAATACTGCCTTTTAGACCTAGGAACATGAGGGAATGATACATGTTCTCCTGTAATAAACCTTGAACTCGGATTCTAACACCTACACTACAATTCTAGAATTCTGAGTTCAATGCTATATCAAGAGTGGTGGAAAGAGTCATACTGTGGCCCTCAGTTTCCAAAGGATTATGCACATGTTCCAAAGCATTCCCATGGTTCTCAGCTGAGGTCCCAAGAGTAGTGACAACAACACTGGCTGGGAATTTGTTTGAGAAACCACACTTCACTCCTACTAAATCAAAAGCTCTCAGGGCGGGGCCCAACAATCTGTGTTTTGACAGATGTTTAACTCAATTTTTCCACCCCTTTGTGTACTGGGGATTGAACCCAGGGCCTCCCAAGCTGGACAAGCTCTGTATCACAGAAGGATGCCTGCAAGCCTTACTTCAGTAATTTGGATGGGTACTACAGCTTGAGAACGCCTGCCCCAATGAATGTATCAGATATTCTGTTTACATTCCAGGCTTCTTAAGCCCTAATTTGCATAAGACTTAGCAGTAGTTCTGGAATAGGGCCATGACTCAGTATCTCAAATGAGCTCCTGGCGATGCCATGCTAGTGGTCTACAGATCACACTGAGCGGTGACACCACGGGCAGCGTAAGGTTCTCAGCTCAAGGGCCGTCTGTGGTCGGGGGCTTTCACTCTGCTCAGAAAAGGATTCGGAAGGGGTATCTGTGTGGTTGGAAACAACCAATAAATTGATAGTGTTATCTTGGGTACAGAAATGGAACTAGTGACACACATCTACATTTGCCTCTTTTAAAATTGCCCAATTAAATCAGAATTGCCACTAAGGTCAGTTTTCTCAGTTGTGAGACCTACAGCTAGGTATAAATACAAAAACAGAGCATCCTTTTTTCTTTGTATTAAGAGCACTTCTAATATTCTAGGATTTAGTAAACATGAACATTCACCTTAACCCTCTGTGATTCATTCAACTAAAGGCGGATGATTTCTTATCTTTCCTGATTGAAGAAAAATGCATCTTTTAATGGGCTTCCAAATTTCCTTTCTGTCTCTTCATTCTGCTAAGAATTTTATGTACTCTTCCTTTTTTTTTTTTTTTTGCAGGACCGGGGTTCAAACTCACGACCTTGCACTTGCCAGGCAGGCACTTGTGCCTCGGAGCTATCTCCCCAGCCCCATAAAATTTATTTTATTTTTATTATTATTTTTTTTTCTTCTTTCAGAACTTTTGTTTGTTTATTTATTTTTATGGCTGGCTCAGCCTGCCCTCAGGGCAGGGCTGGCACAGCATGTGGTGCCGGGGATCGAACTGTGGTCCCTGCAGCCGCCTAAGCTTTCCTAAGCAGGGGCTCTAGACCATTGAGCCATCCTGCCGGGCCCTGTACTCTTGACTGGAACAATTTTCATTATCCTTTTATCTTTCCTATAAAATTTCATTTTTCTTATTTAAAACAAAATAGAGTATCATCCAAACCTGAAACTGGAAAATAACAGATGTGAGTCAAATGAAATACTTACAAAATTCCTCCTTAAGGAGGAGCATCTATATTATAAATATGCCTTATAAAATGTACTGTTTCCACATGGATATTCTGTTAACATGAAAGAATTCCTTTTCAATGAGTATGTTTGGCGCACATTGGTAGCTTAAGAAGTTACTGGTTCTGAGTCCAGCAGGCTGCTATGGAAAGAGTATACTATTTAGCCTTGAAAAAGCCTTTATTAGCCAGGCGTGGTGGCGCATGCCTTTAATCCCAGCACTGGGGAAGCTGAGTGTTATGGTTTATGTCTAGTTGTCCCCCCAAAGCCTCATGCAATCATGGGGCATGGCTTCTATAGATTGAGACTTGATTCATGATCCCTGGAATTGTATTTTAGTACTGATGGGATTATCGGTCTGAGTAAGGCTGAGACTATGGGTGTAGTCTAGGGCGGACATCCTAAGGTGGGGAGCCTGAATGTAATATAAAGAGTAACAGAGAGACAGACTTAAGCTGTTGCTGTTGCTCTGCTGCCCTGATTGATTGGCAGCCTCTGTCCCATTTTTGCTGCTGTTCCGCCACCATGAACTGAATGCTCTCTGTCCTGCTCCACTCAGCCTTGGGCCAGCCGAATATGGACTGAAACGTCCAGTAACTGTGAGCTAATAAACCTTTCCTTCCTTCATTTTGAGTGTCGGGTATTTGTCCCAGCAATGAGTAAAAAGTGACTAAGACACTGAGGCAGGAGGATCAATGTGAATTCAAGACCAGCCTGGGCTACAAAAGTGAGCTCAAGGCCAGCCTGAATTGCATACAGAGACCCTGTCTCTCTCTCTCTCTCTCTCTCTCTCTCTCTCTCTCTCTCTCTCTCTCTCTCTCTCTCACACACACACACACACAGACCTTTGCTGGCCAGATAGACAGATAGCTCAACAAATTAAAGAGCCTGCTTATGCAGATGCAGTGACCCCGGGGGTTCTACCCTCTGGTGTGCTGTGCTGGCCCTGCCCCCAGTGTGCACTGAGATAGCCATTGAGACTGGGTGTGCTGGCATGCACCTGTAACCCCAGCACTTGGGAATCAATAGGAGTCTGACATGTACAGTAAGCTCCTGTAGGCCCTGTATTAAATACAAAATTTTAAAAAGCCTTTATTAATATATTTTACTTATATGAGCCATGGGCAAAGATGCTAAGTTGAAACAGACCACCACTTAAAGCTCGCCTTTGACAGCCCCTCTGTCTTGCTCTTTTGACTCTACACTATCAAAACCACCCAAATGTCAATGAGAGGGCAATTCAAAGCTGGTCACCACAGATGAAGCACCAGCTTAAGTTTGCTTGGACCTTCAACACCAGACACTTCTGATGAGGTCTCTGTGAACAGGACTTCAGGACTGGCCTGACAGCCATGAGCTCCCCAACCCACCCTCCCTCTGAGTAAAAGACTCCATGTGCCTGACCTCCCAAGCAGACGGTCCGGGAAGAGCTAGCACATGGAAACCCCAGCCTGTCAACAAAAAATGCAGGAATCTGGGGGAAAAGCCAGCAGCCTGTTGGAGACCCTGGATCACAAATGATGAGGGGGAAATGTTGCAACTCTCTGGAATGACAGAAAAAGAGACACGTTCATGAATCTGGGCATAGAAACAAAAGAAAATCACAGTAACTCATGGTTTTTGAAAATACTTGTCCGTGTATTCAGCAATATGCACTGGCAATTTATGACGTGTATCTCAGCGGTATCTCGAATGAATAGGCACAGTGATGAGCTCTAAGTTGCTATTGAAAACTACTGACTAAGGATCCCCCACTTGAAGATGCTAGGGGGAGAGGAACGGCTATAAATGATGTGCGTGTGTTCACAGACTCTTGCAGCAAGGGCCCTGACTGTCAAACCTACACAGATTAAACCCCTTGGTTAACCCATGCTGAGGAATTAAATGAATAAATACGCTACTGAGCATCATCCATAGTGGGGAGCCTGTAAGGTCTCAAAGCTGGAGGACATGGGGCTGCTGCTTCCAGGCCTGATGATGGCCTTGTCTCAGGATTTTAAAACCTGAGGCAGTCCAAAGTCCATCAGGATAAACCAGACCCAGATTGTGGGGAGGGGAGTTATCGGCTCTGTGGCTTAACTTTCTGGCCAATCAAAGCACTGAAGAGCAATGAATAGAATTCTTTCGTTCCCACCCAAGGTGCTGAAGTCCTAAGAGATGGAGGTGCACTGTGCTGTCGCTCTGGGTCTAGGAAGCAGCGTTGTGTTCACACTTTGCCCCGTTGCACAAAGGACTTGAGGAGGGTTTCTGCCCAACAAAAAAAGTGGCTAAATGCAAGTAAGAATAAACATAATCATGGAAAGCATTCTTGTTTCAAGCTTGGACCGGGTCTATTTCCACCTCCCGTAGGCGGGAGAAGCTTGGGTAAGTAAACCCTATCAGTGCGAGAACAAACCACAGACCACTTCCTTCCCGGCTCAGGCCCTAGGAAGTGGGTACATCTAGGCTTTCATGCTTGGCTAGGTCTGGCCCACCGCCAACAGAGCCTCTGAGCATACCGTCTTGGGGACACTTTGATGAGTACTGGCCATCTGAAGTCCAGCTTGGAGTTCAGGGGCAAGGGTTATTTTTCTCAACCTTAAGGGAGAATAATTCCACTTCATGGGTAAGGTTTAGTGTCATCCTCCTCTTGCCACCATGCACCAAAAGAGAAGAGCCACGGCAGTGTGCGGAGGAAGCCAGGGGCAGCAGAGCACCGTGGCCAAGGAAAACTGTTTTCTTTCCTCCCAAACAGCAATAAAGCTTGTTGCATTACCAAGAACTTCTGACTTGCTTTTTCTTTTGGTCTGATAGGATTCTGAACAAAATACAAAAAGAGCTGAGCTTTCAAGCTGGGTTTGTTTTGAGCAGAAGGAAAGGAACAGGGAAAAGGAGACAGACACGAGTGGGGTCTGAAGTGAGGTAGGTGCAGGAACTCAGAGTCAGGGATGATCAGGGGAAGGAAGGGGTGCTTTCCTTTTGCTGTCCTTGGACCTCTACTTTGTAAGCTGCAGAATCCTAGAAGCACTCTTGGAAGTTGGGGGGAAACCCTCCTACTTGACTCAAGACAAGGGTTTCAAAGCTGAAGGTCTTCTGACAAGGACTTGCGATCCTGGAAAATATATCAATTGTAGCTATGAGTGAAGAGCAAAAGGCAAGAGGAGGAGGATGCAGACACCTGGACTCTGAGGTGCGTGTGGCTGGCTACCACCAAGGCTAAGGTGCTTTGGGGCGGGGACCCTCTAGGAAAAGCCTAAACAGGGAGGGGAAGAGACAGAGCTGAGCGCAACTGCTCAAGAAGCTTCGCGGCTGGATTCTACCCGCCAGTTCTCTGCTTCTTTTTTTTTTTTTAATTTTTAATTTACTTTCTTCACGAAATCTAAGCAAACGAAAGATGTTTATGATAAATGAAAAAGTTTAACTAACTCTATTCCAAATTGATCTTTTCACAAATTATTCACAATAAGCCACAAATTATTTTGCACTATCCATTCTTCATCCTACACATCAGACCAGAAAGCCAGAGATGACTCAATAATGATGACATGGATAAGAATGATCATTAAGAGAATTATTTTGATTATGTGCCAGCAACTGAGATAAGCACTGTACATGCACCTTCTCTGATCCTTATAAGGATGCTATGAGGTGGATGGCTATTGGCATTTTTCATTGGGCGGAGAGGAGCACCTGAGCAAATGCTGGTGATGTCCAGCACCATACCTAAGACCCTGCAGCTGATGAAGTGGAGAACGAGATATGAATGCTCTAGCACAGCAGTTCTCAACCTGTGGGTTGCGACCCCAGCGGGGCTCAAACGACCAAACATAGGGGTCGCCTAAAACCATTCCGAATCATAACTGTAGCAAAATTACAGTTTTGAAGTAGCCACCAAAATTATTTTTTGGTTTGGCATCACCGCAACATGAGGAACTGTATTGCGGGGTCACGGCATTAGAAAGGTTGAGAACCACTGCACTAGCACCTGGAGTCTGGATGTCAAGTGACATGTGACATGCTATCACAGGAAGGGGGACAGCAGCTATGATGCTGTAACTTCCTGTGCTGGTGTGTTCTTGTGTTAAACCCAGAGCATGTCTGTGGGGTGGCCGAGTTACTCCTTCCCACAATTGACAGAGTGGGGTGGGGGTGAGGGTGGTGGCCACCTCAGCTGGGCATGGCAGCTGGGTGAGGCAAGGCATGGGTACCAGCCCCGGAGTCCCTTGGCACGATGCTCAGGCTTGGAAAGGGAGCTGCTTCCTTGGAAGTGAAGGCAGCTTGAGCCACAAGTTGTTTAACCAGAGCCTACAAGTCACTGAGGCTCTGGTTGCAGGAATAGAGGCCTATCCCTCAGCTCCACCCTGTGAGGCCTGGAGTCTGTGTGTGCGCACTTCAAACAAGCTAGTGGGGGGATAGCTTGGACTCAGCTGCCCCTCAGTCTCAACTTTGCAGCCTTGGCTGAGCTTTAAGGTTCCTCAAGGGATTAAAAAAGCCAAGGCTGCCCAGGTCCCAACCAGGACCGATGACTCAACTCCCTGGGGAGGGCCCAGCCAGTAGTGCTTGGGTACAGACAAACCAGAAAGCAATGCTCTAAGAAATGCTGGTAAGGCTTTCTTTCTTTCTTTCTTTTTTTTTTTTAACATATCACTTTACAATGCAGGATTACTGCAGCCATGTCTGGATAATTTTAATCAGTGTTCACAGCCAATCTGGAAAATCCCAGCCTTTCTTTTCCTTTCTCCTCTTGATAGCAGCACTCAGGCGGCTCAAATGCATCCGCAGTTCATATGCGTCCGCAGCTCAGCTGCCCAGATACTGCAGTGGCATCTGCAGCCTGACTGCACAGGGCACTGGGTCACTGTGGGCCACGGGGCTTTTGGGCCCTGAGCCTGGAGTGATAATGCTTCCCATGCTCCCTCAAGCATTTCCTCTTTTGGTTACTGCTGTCATCCCTGGGAGGCTTCGTGCCTCTCCTCTGATTGTGCCCCAGGCACGGAGCCTGGGGAGCGTCCACTGCAGAGGCTCCTGGCCAGCATCCCACTGGGAGAGGAGGGAGCAGGGAGGAGACAGGCAGAGGTAGCTCTGGAGCTCTGTGCTACTAAAGAGGCACCCTGGGGCAGGAAAGGTCTCCCTGGGGAGGGTGTCACAAAACTGAGGGCCCTGGGCTCACTCTGTAATATCCTCTGTTTTATTTAAAATCTTGGAGTATTCCCCTCCTCTCCACCTCTCTCTCCTCCTCTTTCTCTCTCTCCCCCTTTTTCTCTCTCCTCTGTATATATACAGTCTAATTTTAATAGTGTTATGCAATATTAAAATTAATGTCATAAAATACCTAGGTCTGTTTACATATGAAAAGACAAATATGTTAATAAAGACAAGGAAACAAAGGGGAGGAATTATCAATTGTTAACTGTGGTTACTTCCAAGGGATAATTTCAGGGAGTATAATTTTTTCCCCCATCTATGGCTGCTCTTTTAGAGAATAACTGTATTTATTTGTGTATTTCTTTGCTGACTGCTAGCCAAGGCCCTCCAGGCAGCAGTGTCGCCGAACCACAGCCCAGCCCTAGGTCATTCTCCTGAAATGATGGAGGTGTATGTGGTGGGGATTCAAGCGCCCTTTGCTCTGGGATTTTCTGTATTTTTCAAATCAATAACTTTATTTAACTTTCCACTGATTTAAGGAACTCTTCATTGCATCTGGTTATGACGCAAGCACCGTGCGAATGTGGGGAGCTTAGATTCACCCCTGCCCTCTGCTTTTTTGGGTAGCAGAGATAAGCTCCTCTCCCAAAAGAAAAAAAGAAAAAAAAGCTCTGTCAACTGTCAAAGTCGCAGCACAGCGCCAGTTCAAGGGAGGCGGTGTGTACTTCCGAATCACCGACAAGCTAGGGTCTTCCTAAGACAGCGACAGCCCTTATCCCAGAGATCCTGCCTGTACTCCCCTCCTCCTGGGGACTGGCTCCTGACACAGTCAGCCTCTTATCTGCACAAGTGCCAAGACCACCTTCGAGCAGCAGGAGTAGGAAATCCGTTCTTTTTTCACTGCTTTCCAGCCTGCCTCTCCTCAACGCAGTGGGCCCCAAGACAACCTCGTTTCTGCAGACAGAGAGTGATGGAGAGGTTAGCGATCGCAGGACAACCCCACAGAGCATGCGCAAAAGGGGAATTGGGCTTAACCCCGCCCCTTGGCTGGTCTCCAGGCTCATCTGAAACTGTCAGGAAAGCAGGGACAGCGCGAGGATGTTCTGCACCCTGAGATCCTCTGAAGCTATGCACAGACTGGAGATCATAAGCAGCCGCCTTGACTTCCGCTTCCTCGCTAAATCCAAGGCAAATAAAGCCCCAGAGCTTGATGGGTGGGAAAAAAAAAGAAAGTCCTAAAATATACAGTGATGATCTTTTACATTTTGGCTTAGAAGTAGATTGTTTTACAAATAGTAGGATGAGACACTGTTACATTGTTTTAAAGAAAAATTGCCTGGTGAATTTCTTGAAGCTCTGAGTTGCACAATAATTTTAGACATTCACAGACAAATTTATCAGAATTTTTACCCCAAGGCAGCTTGGAAATGCTACAACTATGAACTTAACAAAGCGAACCTTCCTCAGGCTTTAGGAGTGTCACCTACCTGGTTTCCACTAAGCCTGCTTTGTCACATCTGGATGGTGAATGGCCTCCCATCCAGCATCTCCTGCCTGCTGGGACGGTATCCTTCCCAACAGGGGATCAAGAGGGGCTGGACTTGGGGCCACAGGTCAGTTTTCAAAGGCAGCTGGTCAGAAAGGCGAGCTTCCTAAAGAATTATCCAAGATAGCCTTCAAGATGCCCTCTCAGACTGTGTTAGCTCTTTTCTTACCTTTGATCCTTTATCCTTAACTTTCAGTCCTGTCTGGGACAACAGGGCCCCATCTAATCCTATGCCCCCTCTGTGTGTGACTCTGGAAGAGTCCCCTGGCCACTACCCTTCCTTCCAAATTCTTTTCTGAGTGGAGTGAAGAGAGAGGACTCTTAGGCTGGAGCCAGGCAGGCCTGGGTATGAATCTTGACTTCCCCTCTCGTTGAATTGAGCTGAGGCCAGTTCAGTTCTGCAATCTGCAATTCCCGTCAGTAACATGGAAACAACACTAACTATTTCACAGGGTTATTGGGAAGCTTTGAGATAGCAGAAGGCCAGCTGTGAGGGTAGAGCAGGCCCCATCAATTCATTCATTCATCTATCCATTCATTCATTCATTCATTCATCTATCCATTCATTCATTCATTCATTTTTTCATCCATTGATTAATTCAAATGATATTTTAGTGTTTCTGAGTTCCAGGCTCATCGTGGACAATGTGGAATTCACAAGAATCAAAGTTCTTCCTTGGGGCTTTCCACTGGTGGCCACCACAGAGGAAGCATCATCAGTCTCAGTCTCCCTTCTGACTGCCGTTGCATCTAAGTCAGAGCCTCCCAAGGAGTCCAAACAGTTATGGAAGCTCTTCATCAGAGGGCTGAGCTTTGAAACAACTAATGAGAGTCTAAGGAGCCATTCTGAGCAATGGGGAATACTCACAACCTGTGTGGTAATGAGAGCCCCAAACACTAAGCATTCCAGGGGCTTTGGGTTTGTCACTTATGCCACTGTGGAGGAGGTGGATGCAGCCATGAATGCAAGACCACACAAAGTGGACGGAAGAGTGGTGGAACCAAAGAGAGCTGTCTCAAGAGAAGACTCTCAAAGACCAGGTGCCCACTTATGGTGAAGATCTTTGTTTGTGGCATGAAAGAAGATACTGAAGAACATCTTCTATGAGATTATTTTGAACAATATGGAAAAATTAAAGCGATTGAAATCGTGACTAACCAAGGCAGAGAGGTTGGCTTTTTTGCTTTGATGACCATGATCTTGTGGGTAAGATTGTCATTCAAAAATACTACCCTGTGAACGGCCACAACTATGAAGTGAGGAAGGCCCTGTCAAGGCAGGAAATGGCTAGTGCTTCATCTAGCCAAAGAGGTTGAAGTGGTTCTAGAAATTTTACGGTGGTCGTGGAGGTGGCACCACACACATTGGTGGCAATGACAGTTTTGGTCATGGAGAGAACTTAAGTGGTTAGCGTGGCTTTGGTGGCAGCCATGGTGGGAGTGGATATGGTGGCAAAGGAGTTGGCTACAATGGGCTTGGTAATGATGGAAGCAATTATGGAGGTGGTGGAAGCTATGATGAATTTGGTAATTACAACAGTCTGTCTTCAAATTTTGGACCCATTAAGAGAGGAAACTTTGGAGGCGAAGCTCTGGGCCCTAAGGAGGTAGAGACCAATATTTTACCAAACCATGAAATCAAGGTGGCTATGGTAGCTCCAGCAGCAGCAGTAGCTATGGCAGTGGCAGAAGGTCTTAAACACTTCCAGGAAACAAAGCTTAGCTGGAGAAGAGATCCAGAGAAGTAGCAGGGAAGCTCCAGGTTACAACAGATTTGTGAACTCAGCCAAGCACAGCAGTGGCAGGGCCTAGCTGCTACAAAGAAGATATGTTTTAGATAATACTCATGCATGTAGCCAAAAAACTCGAGGACTGCATTTGTGACAAATTGTGCAGCAGGTTATTTTAGCTTCCATTTTGTGGAAAGCTCTGTAAAGCAGTCCAGCAAAGGTTTTTATGTAAACCGTTTTTTGCACCCATGCTGTTGATTGCTTAATGCAGTAGTCTGCTCATGACGCTGAATAAATGTGTCTATTTAGAAAAAAAAAAAAAAAAAAAAAAAAAAAGAGGAAAGCCAAAAACAAAGTTCTTCCCTGGGGAATGGAGGATCAGGCGACAGGCAGTAATTGTGTGATCACACGGGGAAGGCATAATCACTACTGAGCCTAGTGCACCGTCAGCAGACAAAGAGCCAAAACCTCTCTGGAAAAGTGTGGTCTGGGGTGAGATCTGAAAGGTGAAGAGGGTGACTGGGCAAAAATGGAGCTTTCACTCCTGGCCACCAGCAAATGCATTTGGGGCAGAGGGGCATTGGGCGACGAGAAGAAGACCACCTGACTCCCTCCCTGGGGTCATGAAAAAGACCCTCTCTTGGAACTTGAGGTGGGAACAGGACACTGAAGAGTCAGGAAAGTGGGAAATCTATCGTGACTAAAAGGAGGCTGGCGTGGGAGTTCTACTGCCTGGATTTGAGCTCTGCCCCTGACCACTGTGTAACCTGGGATGAGCCTCTTCACCTGTCTATGCTTCTGATTTCTCCTCTGTCAAGTGAGGGTTTCAACAGTACCTCCCTCACAGGGTTCCTGGGAAGATGAAGTGAATGTCCTGAATCAGTGACTGACACTTCATCACCCCTGCCATTATGATCATCCCACTTCTTGGCATCCGATATGTATTTAAGCCACGGTTCCTTTCCTATCCACTCCAGGGTCGCCACATAGCCCAGGGTGAGTCCAGGTGCACTGGAGATTCCCACTGCTAAAACAGCAAGTGAAGGCCAAGGACTAGAGGCTGCGAGCTCAGTGGGGCCCCCTCCCTTCTATAAAAGGAGCACGGGCACCTCCCCGTATCCCCCGTATCCCTAGTAGGAATCTGTATCCTTAGACCCAGGGCATCCGGGGTGGACTAGGCAGGGAAAGGCACCAGAACCTCTCTATATACACTTTCCTTGCAGATCCATGGGCCGGAAAAGGACCAGAACAGGCTTAGCCTCCCTAAGCGCAGCCAAGACCATCTCTACCCACTCCTCCCCTGGCCGCTGCCCGACTTGGCTCACGGGGAGGAGCAGGAGAGTCCATAAGCGCTCTGCTTCTCAAGCACTTCTAGTCTAGATACTGAGTGTCAGATGCTGCTTAGCCCCTCCAAAGCCACTGTCATCTAATGTCCTCAAGACTCCCAAGGCCATCACCCAATGGAGACATCTCTTCCGAGCCAAGCCATCATCAGGCTTGGCTTTCAGAGGTTGCTCCTTCATATGGGTGTCTTTCTAATTCTTTTAACTCCAACACTCTGACCAGCCTAGGTGCTATGGTAACGCGGGCAGAAGAAGCCACAGAGAATGCTAACAGACTCTACAGGCAGAACCAAGGTGCTTATGTGCCAGGGACTTCATCTCATTTCATTTCTTAAAACAGAGTTTGGAAATAAGATTTCCTTTTGTTTTACAGATGAAGAAACTGAGGCAGCCAGAGCTAACGGGGTCATTGCCCAAGGCTATATGCTAGAACTGCAGTTCCCATCTTTGGCTGTCTGGTTCCAATTTCTATTCTTTTTCCATGACGCTCTGTCTGACATCAGCAGGCTGGCGTGGACTCTCTGACTGTGCTTCTTGTTTGCTAAGGGTTGGGCAAATCAGTGCTCCTAAGGAACAGGGTCCTGGGTTCACTGTGAGCCACAGGGCAGGGGTCCTTGCTTCCACCATCCTTCAGCTGAGGATGGGAAGAGGGTCCAGAAACTGGGAAGGGAGAGAGAGCTTCTGCCATCCCTGCTGGGCGCTGGGCAGGCAGCTAAGCTGTGTCTGCTGGAGGGCAGATATGGAAAGAGATTCTTCTGTGTGCGCTGTCTCTCTCTGCCTGCTTCCTTTTATCACCCTGCACACACACACACACACACACACACACATACACACACACACACAGTGTGCAGGCAGCTTCCTTGTATCTGGAAGCAAGCCTGGCCAACTGAGGTGCTGAAATCCACCGCAAGCCATGCTTTGGCACCTGGGGAGCACTCCTCAGCGCTCTGCAGTGACAGCTTTTTCATCCACACAGAACCTTCCAGAAAGGTTGTGTTGGAGCCACTGCAGAGGGAGGACGTCAGGACAAAGGCTGTGAGCAGCTGGGCCAGGCCAGGCTTGAACTTCTCACCCCAATGCGGTGATGAAGCCGCGAGGCCTCACACAGGTAGGTCCTGCTCCTGGTTCTTCTGCTCAGATTCCTTGGGAGGCTGGAAAAGCCACGGGCCCTCCAGACTCAGTGTGCTCATCTGTAAGATAGGGGTGTTGTTCAGGGGCTCTCAGCCTGAACTCTCTGGGTAGGTGAGGATTCTAGAAACTTATCAAGGTTTACATTAAGCAGGCATGACGCCAGCTGCCACTTCCTGAAGGCCCCAAGCACCTTTGGCAGGAGTCCTAGGAACAGTATCCCTACTTCCTAGAACACATCTGCTACCCACTACTAGATGGGAAGGCTGAGTATCCTAGAGGCCAAGACACAGTGAGTAACAAAGCTAGGATCGAACCCAGTCTTGGGAACAGCCACCATGCGCATGCGCTTCTGAGGATTCCACAGCGAGCAGGGCTTCACATGCCGGCTCTTCCCTGGCCGCCCCACTGCAGCCCAGTCCTGAGCACTGTGGTCAGATTCTGTGGCTGGTAGACAGGATGGGCACAGCAGCCAAGAATGCTGGGCGGCCTGCAAAGGAGGCAGGCACAGAACCCACTGCTCTGGGGCCGGCCCCCGGGGACGTCCACAGTATGAGGGAAGGAGCAAGAACTCGGCAGGAAGGGTCAGAGGGCTTCACGTATCTCCGCTCAGCACAGAGCTGCTGTCAGAGCCAATCCCGTCACTGCGCGTCTGCACCTTCAGCGCCCCCGGCTCTGACCTAGTTTCTTCAGGAGTGCGCCCTCGGGAGAGCTCATCGCTCTCTGGCTGTCACAGGTGGATCAGCTCCCACAGAAAACCAAGGCTTCAGGCGGAGTCTCCAAGCTCCTTCCCTCCCTGCCCTGGCTGCCACTTGGCATCCTCTGTCCATTCCTCCGCCTGCTCTGTGATCCAGCCACTCCACTCCTGGACCTCCTCGTATGCAGTGGCGGTGCAGACTGGAAGCCAGCACAGCTCAGCACCACCGGCCGTCTGCAGTGCTGTGTAACCCTGGGGAGTGACCCAGTCAGCCTCTGCCTCTGTTCCTTCATCTCTGAGAAGGTTACAGCAGTGGTGTCTACACTTGTTATGGTTTATGTCTAGTTTTCCCCCCAAAGCCTCATGTAGTCACTGGGCGGGGACTTCTAGAGTTTGAGACTTGATCCATGATCCCTGGGACTATGGGTTTTAGTACTGATGGGATTATGGGTCGAAGGCTAAGGCAGAGAGCCTGAATGTAGTATAAAGAGAGACAGAGAGATAGACACGAGCTGTTGCTCTGCTGCCCTGTTTGGTTGGTTACCTTAGCCACCATTTTGTTGCTGTTCCACCACCATGAGCTGGATGCTCTCTGCCCTGCTCCACTCAGCCTTAGGCCAGCCGAATATGGACTAAAACCTCCATGAACTGTGAGCTAATAAACTTTGCCTTCCTTCATTCTGAGTGTCGGGTATTTGTCCAAGCAACGAGTAAAAAGTAACTAAGGCAACACTGTGGGATTACTGAGGATCAAACAAGAAAATGAGACATTAAAAATATATTTTTTCAATATTGAGGATGAATCTGAAGCCTTTACATTATGCTACATTTCCAGCCCCTTTCAAATTATATTTTTAAGTCTGAGACTAAAATCATGTGCTAAGTCATTCAGTTTATCCAAGTTAAGCTCAAACTTGGAATCCTCCTGCCTCAGCCTCCTGGAATGCTAGGACGAGAGGTATGCCACCACATCAGGCTTCACGGTCCTTCTATAGATACTACCCGGGTAATTCTCCCATGTAGGCAGATAAATTAAGAGCCACTGGATCAAGCTGCAATCCCCCAAAGGGTGGAGATGCTATCTTGCTGTGTTCCAAGACCTTGGTCCTTAGGTGGTAAGTACGATGCCCAGTGCCAACACAGCACCCTGGAAGTAGTTCTTCAACAGATGACTCTTTATTTGGAAGACCAACGTGCACAAACAGCTGGTTCTCCAAAGCCATTTGTCCAACCACTTCAGGAGCCAGTTTCTTCCTAAGCCCAGCAAACCACAGCCGGGTCCTTGGGGATTTGCTCTGCCTGGGATGTTAGGCTGAGCTGGGTTCACCCAGACCACAATGTAAAACTGACTCCTGGACTTTCAGGGAACGCCTAACAGACTCACTCAATACTTGGACTGGGGCAGGCTCAGACAAGAGCCAAGATCCCAGGTGAGCTGGTGTTTGGATACTGAGTTGGGTTTCTGGGGGTCTGGGTCAGGTTTTTAGCTAAGTTTCAGAGCCTAGGCCAGGATCCCACTTGAAATGGACAAATGCGCATCCTGGGTGCTCACACCTAGCTTTGGCCGGAAGTACTGCCAAGTGTTCTGACCAGCTTTACTGCTGGGACAGGAATTATTCTTAGCACGATGGTGTGGGTGGTAAGCCTGGTGTTTTTCTTTCTTCTACGATTGATGTTTGATCCAACTGCCAAAAACTAGGACAGCATTTCTATGTATCTGGGAAGGGCCTGGAGGTGGCATGACCCCGCCTCACAGCACCGGGCAGCATTGAGCCTCTTCCCTTTGTTGTGCTGTCCTAGAGTCCCCTCCTACAGAGCCACAAGCATGTGGAACATAACACCGGTCCACAAAGAGGGCAGGTGCTGCTTTTGCACTGGTCAAGATCAATTGAAGAAAAAAAGCAGCAAGACATCCAGTGTTCTTTGATAGAACTCGGATGGTAACCCAGAAAGGAGAAAACTCTTCAAAAACACCTGCCAGTAAAAGGCACATTTCTTCAGCTTTTGTCCTGTACCCAACCAAGACCAGGGCAGCTAGAAGTTACTCAAATACAAATAGTGACCTGAAGTTAGGACAAGCAGTCTTGCAGGAAGCAAGGCCACCAAAGTCTGCATCTAGAGAGAAGGCCGGCAGCACACATTTCTCTGGTGTCTTCTCTGCACTAGACACCTTACAACATCTCCTTAGCCTTTGCAGGTGAGAGGACTGCCATTTGCTATAAGCAAGTGTTTGGATGCACAGACAAGGAAGTCAGGTAATCACTTCCATTAGGAAGTGTTCGAACTGGGCTCAGGAAGCCTCCTGCGGAACCCAGTGTCTGCCCCTGGCCTGCATGGCTCACATCCTGGGTCTATGAGCTCTGACCCAGTCCTCCAGTGTATGCCACCTTGGGCTGCAAAATAAGGGCAGATGATCGACTGCATCTGGCTGGGGTGTGGTGAGGGACAGGAGGGTCAGGTGTTCTCGTTGCCAGGCGTTGGGACACCGGGAACAGATGTCAGAGAGTGTGCACTCCAAGATAAGCCGAGCAGCAATGTTTTTCGTTTTGTTTTGTTTTGTTTTCTCTTCAGACTGTGACATTACGTAGGCCTTGGCTATGATGGAGAACAGCAGGTCACATGTGCCTCTGCTGTCACTAGAAAGATAACAATGGAAGAAGACATCTGTGGGTACCACAGAGCCAGACCCAGCAAGGCCCCCTTGCTAACCTAGAGAGGTGTGAGTGACAGGGGAAGTGACAAGGAGTCCTGGGGTGTGCCACTGCACTTTGACAAGTGATGGATGTGGGTCCCAGTGGTAGTACCACCCTGTCTGTTTGAAAGAATGAAGGCAGCTCTCAAGGCCCATGCTAAGGAAAGGAGGAGCCAGGTGCCCCCAGCTTGACCCTGTGGCTAGGAGCATGGAAATGACACTGAGAGGTTGACTCGGTGGCCGTTTCAGGAAAACAGAGCTTTCTGTCTCGCACTCCGCCCCTGAGAGCAGAGCTGAATTCCTTTCCTTCTTCTGCGTTCTAGATGTTTGATGTGTAAGAGAGATGATTGGGCCTGCGTGATCAGACTACGATCCCAGTAGATCCAAGAATGTTCCTGGAGGCTCATGCAACTCTTCCTCAGCCTCCATGAGCTTTGTTCCTACTATGGACCGCCTGTCACCCTGCTCTGTTCTGTGTGTCCCTGAGGTCCTCACACCAACAGCTGGATGTGTCTGAGGGTTTGCTCCCAGGAAAGCTGAGAACACAACATACTACAGGCATGTGAAGCCCACTCACTGGCCGCGGGGTGGGACAAACTCCAGGGCATACTTGAAGCTCCAGGATTGCCCCCAGGGTGAGGTCAAGCCTGAGACTGCCTGATGCCACCTCCCTAACCCTGTCCTGTTCTCTCTCTGCTACAATGTTTCTCCAGGGATCACTTCTTTCCTAAAGCACAAATCCTCACTTTAGCTCTTACTTCTGAGTAGCCCAGCCCGAGACATCACCCTGCTGGGTCATTATGACAATTAAGGGCTCTAATTCATGTAAAGTGCTCAGCTCAACACTTAGTAAGTAAGCAGGCAGCAATCCATAATGGTAGCAGCTTATTTTTAGATGTAACCAGATGAAATTGCCAATAATGACTACTTTCAACTTAAAAAAATGGTAATTTCCTAATGATACGTTACAGTCCAGGATCCTAACATTCCTTCTAGCTACAAAAAAGATCTTTCTAGAGAAGACCCTGGTCTGCGTTGGTGAGTTCCCAGGCCAGCAGCCTTCCTTGCCGTCCTCTCTGTCCTATGCTGGCCTCCGATGGCCCCCAGTCACTGGTATTTGGCCTTAGTGTGCTGATCCTGGGACAGATACTTTGGTTATTTAAGCAGAAAATGCAAATCTGGATCCCACCTAAAACAGAACAGAGGGTGGGGAGAGCCATCAGTGTTTGTCAAGTGGAAAAGGACTGATGATAACTAGGAAACGTTGTTTCCACTTCTCCTGAGGACAACATTCCCCAAATGCATTTTTGTTCTGTTTTCTTCCAGAGATGATTCTGGTGGCCCTTTAGGCAGCCCGTGGTGAACCTTTGCTTTGAAGGGTCACAGTGGGTTTATGGTACATTTTGGCCTCACACACAGGACGAACAGGTCCTGTGTCAGCCTGGCTCTCCTGGCTGACAGAGCATAAGCGCACATGGAAAATTGTCGTTTATGTTTCCTTCAGCTATTGCAGCTCCAACTGCGTGACGATCCATCCACTATCTCACCCGAAAGACTACATCCCCCGCTCCTATCATGAGGGGGCCTGTGGCACGTCGGCAGGGGTCTGGCTTCAAACGTGGAAGAAACTGCAGGCCTAGGCAGGGGCAGGCTGGTGGCAGGTAAGTGAGAGAGAGAAAATGAGTCTGAACAGACAGAGGCAGGAGGGCAGCAAGCGACCTGCCTAATTGCTGATCCGCAGCTGAGCTTGGGAGCTCGGAGCTTGGTCTTGGTCAGGTGCCCCGCAGAGCCTGGCAGGCTGCAGAAGCTGTCCTGCAAGAGGAGCAGCCCACCCTTGGTCTCCCAGCCGTGTTGCCCTGTGACCTCAGGCTGTGGCCCCTCAGGTGCTCCACAGCTCTTGGAACACTCACCATCTGGTGCTATTTATACATTGTTTGCTCAGTGGCAGTTCCTCTCTGTCCCTCTACCTCGCCTCTGTGCACATGCACACACACACACACACACACACACACACACACACGCAGTGAATGCTCCTTAAAAATAAGCATGGGTGAGTGTGCCCCCATGTATGTGTGTGTGTGTGTGTGTGTGTGTGTGTGTGCGTGTGTGCGTGTGTGTGTGTGTGTGTGTGTGTGTTGCACTGCCAGAGCCCAGAACAACGTCTGGCACATGACAGGTGTTCAATACACATCTGTCGATTGAACAAATCGGATTGCTCATCTGATCGATATGCAGAACTGTGTGGAAGCAACTAACGCTACCAAGGCATTAGGGAAGATCTGACTTGGCTCATGACACTCGGCTTTGAGGGAGGAGGAACTCAACCCGAGTTTAGAAGGATTTGCAACAGTGAGACGCAAACCAGGAGCCGGTCTTGCTTTACTGGAAAGTGACATTAATCCAAACATCCACATAGATGGGGTTGTTTTGTCTCTAGGTCGTAGCACACTTAGATGATTCCAGATACTCATATGGCTAGCATTAGGTAGAGCCACACTAGGAGCTTTCTCAGACAAAAGCAAGCAAAAGCAAACACTGTGTTGTGTGCCAAGGAGCCGAGCTTGCTGGGCGAGGGGGTTATGAGGAGTACATTTGAACAGAAGTGTGTTGGAGTCCCACACAAGTCACAGATCAGGGAAAGCATCTGTGGCTTTTTTTTTTTTTTTTTTTTTTTCTGGCTCAGGCAAGACCCGTGGCACCCCTGGCTAGGCCCTCGGCTGGTGTGAGGATTTCTTCCAGTGACTCGGCATGCAGGGGCAGAGCTGTGCTGACGAATCCCATTGATGTCTCTTTGGCAGGAGAACAGCTGCCCCCAAAGTCACAGAATACCCACAGATGTCGCGCTGGCCCCTGGCCATGGAATCGCAGTCTGTGTCTCTCGAAGCCATGGCTGACCCCATGCAGAACTCTTCCAGCCATCTGGCCAGACAGTGTCCGGGCCTGAGCTATGTGGGAAGCGTCCTCAGTCTGCTCTCCCAAGCGAGGGCAAAAGCCACAGCCTCCAGGCAGCGAGCAGAACGGTATGATACCACTGTGCCTGCTGGCCGGAAAGCACCATAGGTCCAGAGATGCCGGTGTCACCCAGAGGGGAATGAGGCTGGTGGGCACTAGTTGGCCTTGTGCTGATCTCTCTCTAGGAAGCGGAGTTCGCAGAAAGCTGGGGCTGGCAGGTGTAAGGCGTCTGTCTCCATAGCCAACTGTTGGAGTAGACAAGTGTGCAGTGGGGTGTAAGGTGGGCAGGCCAGGCTGGGAAGAGGTACAAGACGAGCCAGGTTGGTAGGGAGGGACAGAGGCTGGAATCTGTTCCATGGTGGCCCAGGCCCTCGCAGTGGGTACTGCCTGCTGGCCACGTGTGCCGCGGCAGACTTGCAAGTTGCAATCCATGCTCTGAGTGCAAAACGCAACTGACCTGGAAAGATTTCACATCAAATACCATCCTGATCATTTTATACTGAAATTAGGTTGAAATGGATATATTTTGGATAATTTGGGTTAAACGGAATGCATTGCCAAAATGTCACTGGTTTCTTTTTTATCTTTTTTTTTTTTTTTTAATATGGTGACAGGAAAATTTAAAATTACGCACATGATCCTCAGAGCTTACTTCTCTTGGGCAGTGCTGACCTCCCTGTGACTGTCAGGACAACAGCACCACCTGGGAGCTTGTCAGACATGCCGATTCCCAGGCTGGCCCAGCCCTGAAGAACACAGTCAGTGCGGTAGCAAAGGCCCCAGGGAGATCATTTACAAATTAGCGTTTGCGAATCTCTGGCCAGCTCTTTCAAACCCCTAGAGAGAAGACTTTTGACTTTCGTGGTGTTACAGCAAGAACTTAATTTGGAACTCGGGGATTTGGAGTCTATTCCTGAGTCTGTCTGGAAATTGCTATGCAGCCTTGCTTAGATCCCTTCTCTAGGCCTAGTGCCCCCTCATGCCAATGAAGAACCTGGATCAGAATGCCTTCCAAGTCCCTGCTGCTCATGTGGCCGGAACTAGCTCCGTTGTCAAGGTTCTGGGAGCCAGCCTGGGAAATTTCGCTTTGTTCTTTCTTTGACTTTTGCATTGACCCCAGCTTTAGTAGGAAGTTGAGACCTATGTCCCCGTTGTTGTTATCTCTTCGGGTCCCATGGACTTGGCTTTAATTAATTAGCATCTTTGTTACAGGGTATTCAGCACCTGCTCTGTGCTGGAACTGACTCTACATGCTCTACATGCACTGGGGAATATTTGAAATGACTCTAAGAAGGAAGACTGAAGATAATTACTTATAGAGAAGGAAATTATGCAAAAAGGGGGGCAGCGAGGTACCTGAGATCACGCAGAGGGTAAGAGGTCAGCGCGTAAGGGCCCCAGGCTTTGGCCATTCAGCCATGATGGGTGAGGAGAGTGAAACAGGGCGGCCTAAGGCTGTCCTCAGAAATGAAGTCAAGGATATATTTAAAAAGATAAAGCAACTCAAGTGGATACCACAGTTTCTTTCTGCAGCGTTTGCTGAATTTTCAGAGAATAGTCAACGTCATGCACATGACAACTCCTGACAGTGTCTCTGTGCTAGCCCTTACCCGCTCTGTGGGAGCCTCGCTGTCCTGAGAGACAACCCGTGCACCGTCCATCCCTCTGTACACACACTGGGAAGTCTGATGCCAGCGGACAGAACGATTATTGGAAGCAATCCCAAAGGGAGTCACCTGAAAAGGGTTCATGCAGCCCAAAGAATCGTGTTTCTTGTCTTTTTTTTTAGATCTATCTCTGTGAATAAGTTCTTCTATAAATCCACTGCCTGGGGAGTAATGGCAGCGGGCCCAGTAGTCCCAACACAGAATGGACCGAGCCACGGGCATGGTAGGGCACAGCTGCTCCTGCTGCACAGACAGGAAGCAGAGAGGCCCATGGAGGAGCTGGGGAGAGAAACATGAACCGTCCAAGCCACGCCCCCAGCCATCCACCTCTTCCAACCGGACCTCAGCTCCTAACAGCAGGTCAACTGTGAATTCCCATACTCTAAGCACTTCGCAAAAGCTCCACCTAGGAGATCCTGAGTTCTTGGGGGACCTCTAGCATGAACCATGACACAGCCTGGCCGTAGCTATGTCCCCACACCATATAATACACACTCATCACTTCTTTCTTCACAGCCACCTGGACTGGGCCACAGCGTACCCCTAGGGCAGAGGAGAGCTGATGTGCCTCCTGGATGACCAGTGGAATGTGCGGAGAGACCGGCTAGACCTTCCTGAGAGCAAGCTTAATTCCGAAACATTAGAAGGCATGAGGAGCTGGCCATCCTATGTAATAACGTTCCAAGCTGAAAATGCTCTTTTAGTACTTACCCTATTCCTTGCGTGGAAGACCTTGAGCTACAGCCGGGGCAGACTGCCCCAGAATGGGAGAGGCTGGGTGGGTCTCCCTACTCCCACCAGTGAATGGTTTCTGCAGAAACCAGCGACAGAGATCATGGAGCAGGCAGGGTCTGTGGCACGTTCACCTGGATGGAAGGGACGAGGCAAAGCTGGGGCACTGAGGCGAGCTACGAATCTGCTAGGCAGGTGAGCGAGGCCTGCGTCTCAGTGAGACCAACCCCTAACCAGAGGAGGAAGATACCGACGCTTGTGCACTGCTGCTGCTTCCCATACCTGCCAGAGCCCACCTTGCTCACACCAGCCACACACACACACACACACACACACACACGCACGCACACACACACGCACGCACAGGCACACGTGCGCAATACAATGACACTTCGATCCAAGGCCACCAGATTAGATTTCCTTTTTCTCCGGAACCTGCAGCCATTCGCCACGCCTGAGGGTGTTGTAGGCTCTGTGCTGAATTCTTCCTTTCCCCACCTCCCTCCTGCCAACTGAACCATTTCCCTGGAGATGAAGAGATAATTTGAAAATTAACTTCTTATTCCAGTCTTTCTCTCTAGCTCCAGGATCTATTCTCAGACAGGAACACACAGGACTGGGGAGGCAGTGAGGAGAGGGCAGAGTGGGGACCCTGGATGGCAGGCAGCTGGTGTCCTGGGTCTGTATGGAGGGCGTGGGGCTCACACAGGTGGGCTCCCTCTCAGATGATTCATGAGTCACGCCTAGTCTTCTCAATGTTCTAACACTTCAGTGGAAATTCAAATTTATTTATTTATTTGTTTGTTTGTTTGTTTATTTATTTATTTATTTTTGTCTTTTTGAGACAGGGTCTCACTATGCAGTTCAGGCTGGACTTGAGCTCACTTTTGTAGCCCAGGCTGGTCTGGAACTCGCACCGATCCTCCTGCCTCAGCCTCCCGAGTGCTGGGATTACAGGCGTGCCCCACCACGCCCAGCTTGGAAATTCAAATTTAAAATCAAGCCCAAGACTTGGCTGTAGCGGGTAGGAAAGACTATGATCCGGAGACCTGATTTCTGTATAAGAAATGCCTCTATCTCTCCCTGGGCTTTCAGGGGTTCATGCAGAGCGCTGCTGGGGCTGCCACTGTCCGGCAGATGTGAGGCTGAGCCTGCATGGGTTCCCTGCCTCCCTGGCTTCTAAGAAGAAAGCTGTCCTAAAAGCTGTGCGTTGGTCTTAGAACTTATGCTGCTCCTTCTATAACCCCAGGCAGACCTGTGCTTTTGGAATGACAGAGTAAGGCCGTGGTTAGAGGAGAAACAAAGTAGAAACGAGCTTAGCCTCCAAAGGTACATCCAAACCCTGGCTCTCCTGTTTTCCAGTCATGTGATCTTGGGAAAGTTATATAAACCTTCTAATCGCCAGTTTGCTTATCTGTAAAATGGGGCTAATAATAGTGCCTGCCCCCATACATCTCTGGTGGGAATTACTGGTGGTGCAAATCAAAGGTTCAGTGCAGAGCCTGACAAAAACTGTAAGTACCCATTAAAGACTGGGTGTTATGATTGAGCCCAACACTTTCACTTTATGTGAAAACTAAAATCATAGGAAGGAGTATTTTACTGAAGGTCACAGGACTTGGGTAAGACATTGACAAAGACCAGAAAATAGGTCTCATGGTGCCTGCAAACTCTGTCCTCCTGAAGGCATACTGTGCCCTGGCCATGCTGGGGCCCTGGAGAGTCACACTGAGCCATTCAGGCAGCCCAGTTGCTTTTGCCTGGCCCATGACTTTATTTATTTGTTTGTTTGTTTGTTTGTTTTTGTGGGACCAGGAATCAAACTCAGGACCTTGCACACTTGTCAGGCAGGCACTTGTGCCCCTGAGGTATCTCTCCAGTCCCTAGCCCATGACTTTAGAAAGGACAGCAAGTGAGGCTTTGCTAATAGGGAAAATCCCCAGACAGAGGAGAACTAGAGGCCAAGCATCAGGACTTGGGGCACTGGGCTGTAAGCTGCCCCAGAAAGCAAGGCCTGGAGAAGCAGAGACTCTTACTGCGACATACTATGTCTGCATGGCGGGCAGGTGCCAGAGTTGACATGGGAACAGAAGGGCCTGCCCTGCCACAGCTCCCATCGGGGAGGGCTGGGTGGAGAGAGGGGTGATGGCCACAGAGGCAGCGACAGTGTCACTGAGGCTGGGAGGCTGAGCCGGAGTCACTGATGTGGAGAGAAGAGGCAGAGAAGAGCCTGTGTGAGGAGGAAGAGGAAGGGGCTGGTGCTCTGGGGCTGGCAGAGCCAATGTACCACACAATCCACAGAGTCTAGGAACTATTGAGAGCATTGGGAAACCAACTCCTCCTCTCTGGTCTCCGGCTTCTGCATCTGTGAAACCAAGATGCAGTCTCTATGGGCCCCAGTGGCTCTGGCCTGGACAGGGCTAGGCTGTCTCAGCAGCTGCCCTCCCCTCCCCCACTGCACCAGGTAGAACCTTTGCTGCACAGCTGACTATGAGAGCTGGAGGATTTCCCAAACACTAAATCTCATTTTGTCTCCCAAACCTTGAACCTGGTGGAAGCTTCTTACAGCCTTTTGGAGAAAGAAGCCCAGTGCTCCCAATAGTTCCTAGACTCTGGATTGTGTGCCTTCCCTGGCCGTCTCTGAGTTTGTGTGAGTCATTTGACCCCACATGGACCACCCCAGTGGGTGGGAAATGTCTTGTGTCTGTGGTCACTAAATGCATCTCTTCAGAGTGAAGGAATTTAAGTGCATGGTCTTTGATGGGAATCCTGGATCGGCTCCTCTGTTCCTCCCCCATTCCTTAAGGCTGTCCTGAGCCCTGGCCTGGCCTCCTTATCCCAGCCATTGCAGCAGAACTGCTTGAGCAGATAAAGCAGAGGGTGGCCACAGGCCCAGGCTTCAGCAGGGGCTGCTCCAAGCCAGCTTCCCTTACCTCCACTGCTGGGCCAGGAGATCACCAAAGTCTCCTGCTCCACTGGTCCCTATTGGGGGATGACATCAGAGTTCCTTTGACCTGAGGGTTGGAAGTGAAGGTGATTTAAAGACAGAGGGCAGAGCTGCTGAACCCAGGGGCTGGATGAGCCCAGCACATGCTGCGGGATGGCAAGAGTGCTAGGCCAAAAGGTTTCTGGGGAAGTCCACAATGGTGTTGCAGTAGGGGCCTCCTCCGAGGGTCAGGGCTGGGCTCAGCATGTGGCTTCTATTCCATCCTGCCCTAACCACCAACAAACGGTGACAGAGTTCTGGTAGTGAAGCAGGCGCTGTGGACTCCCGGGGTCATGTGTGAGCAGCTACCCCTCTTCTGAGAAGTACAAACTAGAGGATGCTTGGATTAAGGCCGGTTTGTCAGCACTGGGGTCTCAGAGACAGCCAGCAATGGGGAGAGCTGTGTCAGCAGAGCAGCCACCTCATGCTAGGCATTTGTAGGTGAATCAGTACCTGGGAAACTGCTTCGGAATGAATGGGAGTCCTTGAAACGAGGGTGATGTCCAAGATGAAGACCCAGGCCATAGCTGCTGGTGTGAAAAGGAAGCACACAGTGGTCCTTTTGCATGTCTGGGTCCCACATCCATGTGTTCCATCAGGAGAGAATCAGACATACCTGGAAAAACTATCTGGCTCTGTGATGAACAGGGCAAGACCTTTGTTCCCGTCATGGTAAGAAATATGGTGTCACAACTCTTCGTATAGTGTTTAGATGGCATTAGGCAGTCTAAGTAATCTAGAGATGAATTGAGTTATATAGGAAGACATAGATGAGATGCAAATACCCCAACACTTAAGAACATAAGCATCTGCAGGTCTCCTTACTGGGAGGGGATTCTGACACCAGTCCCCAAGGGATGACTGTAATTCTGTTTGAAGTTGAGCCCCCGAGGCAAACAGATTCTGTGTGACCTTACTTTCTACTGTAACACCGTTCAAGGCAGATAGAGCCAACATGCGTCCTACTGCACAGATGAACAGACTAATTCTCAAGGGAGCCTTGTCACTGATTTCCAGTTTGGGATGACACAAACAATTAGGTAAAAGAAAATCAGAATGTATGCATGGATTACTAATTTTTACATAATATTCCCAAGCAGGGAAAATTCTTAACAATTAAAAATTGCGATGTGTACATTTACTGCTATTTTTTGATAAAAGATGCTGGATAACCTAATTGGAATAAAACTTGATAAAGATCAGGTTTCAGGATTTAACAAAGTTATGGTGTTGAAGGTTCCACGTATGAGTCTTACTTTTCCCACTCCCGTGATGATGGGTGAGACACGCCCTTGCACTTGAGTGGGTCTGTGATGTGGAGGTTGGAACCTCAGGGTCTGAGAATCTGGTTCGTGGCCATGGTCACCTAGCCAGAGAGGGCGGCGCAAGCTCACCCCACACCCGGCTCCCGGTGCCCTGCACACGTGCTCCCCTGAGGCCAAGGCGGTGTCAACCCACGGAGTCACCCAGGTGTCCTTGCTTGCCAGCATACACCCACGCCTCACCGGACCTCCTCTCCCAGATGCCTTGGCCAGGTGGAGCCCCCCCAAGGAGTGCTAGCACAGGGGCTCATATGAGCTCAGGAGGCACACACGCCTTTCTCTGCATCAATTTAGGGGCCACTGAGAGCCAGTCCTTGCCAGACATAGGAAGCTAGAGGAGGACGAGCCAACACAGCTGCTCATCTTCCAGGAAACAGATCACGGGCCCTGTCTCTCCAGGCTGCTGCCTGGAGGTTTTCCACCACCCTGGTTAAAAGAAATATGCTGAGCTCTTTTGCAGGCTTTTGCCATTGAACTGGCTTCTCTGGCACCTAGAACAAGGCCACTGATCATTTCCTAGAATCCAGAGGGCCCCCCCCAGACTCAGACTCATACGATGTCAGCACCAGGGAGCTCCAGCCCAACACCCCTGTTTCACATAAATGCAGCAAAGCACCCACCCAAACCCTGGACTTCTCCCTTCCAGCTGGGGTCAAGATAGCATGGCCAGCCCACAGGTGAACTTGTTTTGAACCACGCGTGCCACCTCCCAGTGGTGCCACTTCAGGCAAACCTGCATTTCTCCGAGCCTTAGTGTTTTCTCTTGGCAAGAGAACAAAATAAACACTAGCCTCCCACCCCCCGGTTCTCTTGGAGATCAATTCAGCCCTGTGCATAGAACACATGACACTCTGCCCAACACACTACCCACACGGTGGCTCCAAATGTATTTTCAGTCTGCGCAGTTTACGTACCTCTCTAAGGCCCGGTGTTCTCATTTATTGTACGGGAATACTTGGGCTGTAGGAGACAGGGGACACATGCGAAAGGTTTGTCCCAGTGCGCAGAACACAGCAAGCACCCGGAAGCAGACCTCGTCAGCCTATTACGGAGACCTGCTCCTTATTTCCCACAAGGGTTAAGGACAGTGACTGGTGTGCCGGGCAGGGTGGGCTGGGCGGTGCAGGGAGGCAGGCGAGTTGCACCTAGGCTTGCCCGCCTGAGTTACCACCAGACATGCTCTGCCTGCACAGGCACCATATCTAGAGATGCACGCACACTGATTCCAGGCTGGCTTCCTGGCTTTCCTCTCCAGAGGGCTGAAGGGAAGCTGTGAACACGGTAGACCCATGCTGGGTACTGGGACTTCCTAGACCTCTAACTCTGCTTGCTGCAGGCTGTCGGGAGCCTCTCAGGCTGGAGACCCTTGGCAGGGAGGACCCAGGGACCTCCCCAAGGGGGAAGGGAGCTGCTAGACAGACCGAGACAGGTCAGTGGGGCAATGATCAAAGCAACAAGCATCCCAAAGACAAGGCCAATCTGACCACCACTCAGTCAACCAAGTGGCAGGCCGGCTCCAGATCTGGAGAGAGGCCTTGGATTGAAATCTGATTTCACCACTGACTTTGGCTGCTCCTCCCTATAGAAAACAGGGGCAACCAAACCCACCTAGAGCTGCGAAGAATGGGTGATACCTCAGCACCTCCCATGGGCCTTACTGGACAATGATCCAATTAGGTCGAAGTGCAGGGCAAGACAGCCAGGCCAGTGAGCATCCTGAGAGCCCACGGCGGGTGCAGAACCATGGGTGTCTGCCTGTGCGTCCTGCTAGCAAGCTTGTTACCCTCTCTATGCTTCAGTTTCTCACTTTGTGGGAAAGTCAGGGTAATGGCAATATGGACCCCCAAAGAGTTTACATGACTAACCATTTAACATAAGGTGATTATGACAGTGCCTGGCACACAGGCTCTTCCTACTAGACGTAAGTGACTTAGTGACAACCTCAAGTGTGGTGACACCTGAAGTGTGGACTTGAGAAGACCCACCACCGTTCTGTCTTTCTGAGTGACATGGGACCAGAAGCATATAGCCAAGAGAGCTCGTTGCTGACCAGAGCAGCTGCGTTTTCTAGAGCTTTCCATAATGCAGTGCCTGTCACGTGCCAGTGGATGTAGAGACTCGCTTTCTCTTCTTACCACAACCCTTGGATAGCACGCCTTCTTACTCCTATTTTAGAAGAAGGAACCAGGTTCAGAGAGGTGAAGTGAGTTACCCAAGGAAACACAGCAGGCAGGACAGGGGCAGGGCTGTAATGCAGGTCAGTCCAGCTCCCAAGTCATTCTGCTTTCCTTCCCTAAAGGTAGTGGGGCTCTGGGTCCCTCTTCTGCATTGACTACCAGGTGTGTCCTGCGATTCCATGGCAGTCACTCGGCTCTGCTGGTGGCTGTGATGACTGATATGAGAAGAACTGGAGGGGAGGGGGAAAAAAAAAACAAACTAAAAACAACAAACAGTGATTCAGACTGAGTCCTCGCTCGGGCGGTTACAGGAAACTGGTGTGTGTGTGTGTGGGGGGGCGCCTTAGTCACCTTGGGGCGGCCGAACCCCTGACTCGCGGGAAGCATGTCACGTTGCCCAGGACAGAAGCCAACACCGCTCTCAGTGCCAAAAGGGCAGAAACATGCTCCGCTGGGGGTGGGGAGAGCAGATCAGGAGCTGGCCGGGAGCCAGACTCTGCACTGAGCAGCCAGGCTTGTCCTCATCCCGGGACAATATCCAAGCTCCCGGGCCTGCTACTCCAGCCTGACTGTCTCTATTCCCACTTAGACAACCCATGCTCCAACCACAGGGACTGGGTCACTGTGCGCATGACGCCCCTGGTCTTTGCCACCTGCAATGTCCTCGGCCCTCGCTCCAAGACAATTGCCTGTCCCTAGGTCTGGAGCACAGGGCCTTCCCTCCTCTTGCTCCTCGAGGGCCTGGAGCACATGCTATGCATATCCATTAGGTGTGGCATCCAGAGATGCTTTAGACCCAGGCTTGGCCCCTCGAAGCCCACATCTCGGGTCCACACCATCAGGCAACATGGTACCAATGGGAATCTCCACTGCAATGAAAACCAGGACAACCGCCATGGAACCAGTACAGACACGCCGCGAAAGACCAAAACTAGACTTCCACTCGACCCGGTTAGTCCCCTTCTAGATAGCTTCCCAAAAGAGTGAAAGCCGTCACATTAAATGATACATTCACACCCGTGCTTGCTGCAGCACAGGTCATGGCAGCCAAGTATCAGGAGTGGACAAGATCAGTAGGTGAACTGGCAAAGAAAATATGGTATTAATACACAATGGAGCTAGAAAGAAGGATGAGTTTGAGCCACTTGTTGGGGAGCACTGCGCCTCGAGATCATAATGCTCACTGAAATGCAACAGACTCACGAGTTAGAATACGGCACAACTCCTTTTATAGGAGAAACCCAGAGTATGAATGATGTAAAGAGCAAAAGAAAAGGAAGACACTTGGAAATAAGAGGACAGATCTTCTGTAAGTAGGCAGGAGACCTAGAGAGGGAGGTAGGAAGAGGGTGGGAAGGCAAGAGGAATAAAGAGAATCAAGCAGGGGAATGAGGAGATAGCTCAGCAGTGTCAGTGCCTGCCTGGAAAGTGCAAGGATCCAGGTTCGGTTCCCGGCACCACCTGTCAGGCTGGCTGCTGGAACCAGGCATGGTGGTACACGCCTGTAATCCCATTGCTGGGGAAGCTGAGATAGGAGGATCAGGACAAGTCTGAACCGTATAGTGAGACCCTGTACCAAATAAATAAAAGATGAAAAAGATAATCAAGCAGTATTATATACACGTGTCCATTCCCCACAATGAGTGCAATTATTATGCAGCACACACATGTAATAAACTACCATTTTAAATCTATCTATCTATCTATCCATCTATCCATTTATTTATTTATTTATTTATTTGATACAGGGTCTTGCTATGCAGCTCAAACTCAGCGATCTTCCTGTCTCAGCCTCCTCAGCACTGGTATCACAGGTGTGTACCACCACACCTGGTTTCAGTGGCCAGCATGGCTTGTGGTACTGGGGATCAAACCTGGGTCCTCACCCTTGGCAGGCAGGTGTTTAGACCGCCAAGCTATCTCCTTAACGAAAGAATTATTTCAGAAGAATCTCCAAGCCAAAAGGGATGTGATTGGAGAAACATAGGGCGCTATCAGGGAGGGACCCAGACCCCTGGAGCGTGCGATGTTTGAGCTGTATCCTGAAGAACAGGGATCCAGCGAGAGTCGGCGAGGGTGCGAAAGAGAGTAGAGGATAATCACTTCCCCGTCTGAACTTTGCCAAATGAAATTGTAGGCAGATAATATGAACTTAGTGTACAGGAGACAGGAGTGAAGAGTCAATGGAGGAACAAAATAATAGCCTCAAGCATCCCATTAAAAATTTGGAAGAATTCCTTCCAGCCCTTGCTCTGCGTGTGTCTGCTTCTCTGTTGGTCGCTGCTCCGGGTTCATCTGTTTTGTGACCTATGATTTACACTTAGCTGCATATCGTGGAACCTTTCCTTGTCAGTAAGTTTTAAGGCAAAGGTGACAAGTGATCGGGCCTGCTAAGGCGGTGGGAGGCGCGGAGCCTGAGTCAGCCCAGGCCGCACCTTCCTTTGTCCTCCAGGAGCGAGAGCTGCTTCCCAGGCTGGTCCAGGCATTGGCATCTCGAGCCCCCAATCCTCTACTGCGATGGGTCTCGACTTCTGCAGCTTCTGACCTGAGCCTCCCTTTTGTCCTTGCCAGTTCCCAGCCTAGGTGGCAACTGAGCATGCAGGCCAGCAGCCTCCCTCACCTAAGGGCTCCTCGCATCCTCGATCTGCACCGGTGCTTCCCCTCTCCCCTTCTCTCTTCCAGCACTGTAGAGGCCAGCACAACTCCAAAGTGGCTCAGGCTGGAGAGGAGGCTACTAAGCATTTGCTGACGAGATGAAGAGGACAGGCCAGAGTCAGGGCTTGATCCTCCTAGTTCAGGTAAGACACTCTGCTTTATCCCCTTCCTGAAGCAAGTTCCAGGCTCTGGGGCGCTCTAGCCTAACTTTGGGCAGTTTCGACCCTGCCAGTTGCCATGCTGTGACTGATGGATGATTGCTTGATGTACTGATTTATGCAGTACTACAGCATCAACCCTTCGCACTGAGCTACACCCTCAGCACTTTTTGTTTTCTCTTCTTTTTTCTTTTTGTAATTTGGACAGAGGGTCTTGTGTTGTTACTCAAGCTGACTTTGAAGTTAAGCTCCTCCTGCCTCAGCCTGCCAGAGATCTGCACTTACTGGTGTGTGTCACTATGCCTAGCTTTTGTTTGGATCTTTTTTATTTTTATTTTTTATTCTCATTGTTTAAAAAGACTAAAAATAGCAGAAACAAAGGTAGAAAAACAGTTACAAGTAAGAGTACATATAGTACAGAATTTCAAAACCAGAAAAATTTAACAATGGTTATATTACATATTTTCATCACTGTATATAGTTTGGATCTTAAGAGTTCCCCAAAGAGCAACTCACCTTCAGCTTGGTGCTTTTGGGAGGTAGAGGAAACCTTAAGAGAAGAGAGCTATCCAGAGTTCCTCAGGTCACTGCTAGGATATCTCCTCCCAAGGTTTCTGGGAGGCCTCTGTCTCTCTCTTGTTCCTTTGCTTCCTCTGCATGAGCTGAGCAGCTTAGCTCTGCCCTGCACTCCCACCCTGATACCCTATCTCATCCCAGGTTCAAAAGCAGCGGGGCCAACTTACCATGGACTGAACCTCTAAACCATGAGCCAAAAGGAACCTCTCCTTCTCTCAGGATTTATTAGAGAGCTGGAAGCTGACATCCCAAGTCTGGCCAGGTTTTTTTTTTTTTAATTGATAATACAACTGACATTTATCTTATACATTTTAATTATTTTAAGATTAAATGACAATCATTAAGCTACAGTGTGGACCAGAAGTGAAAATATGCAAAACAATTTTAGGAGTACCTGTATTTCTATCTTCTAGTAGTCTTTTTAAAAAATCATGCAAAAGTATACAATTATTTTAAAATAAAGATGTTGAAAATGAAATTAGCACATGAAATTTCTACAAGACAATGACAAGATAGCTCTTAGGTGAAACAAAAACTGGTGCAGAAGTAGCACTTTCCACTTAGTTTTCTGGAGATCTTGAAGATCACATCAGGGAGAAGGGACATAGCTCAGCAGCGTAAGCACCTGCCTAGCAAGTGCAAGGCCCAGTGTTCAAGCCCTGTTACAAAGGAAACTTTTTTTTTTTTAATGGCACCAAGGATCAAACTCCAGAACTTGCTCTTACCAGGCAGGCACTTATGCCACTGAGCTATAGCCCTGGCCCCATGATCCACAGTAACAGTGAAAACCCCGATCACATCAGTCTTGCACATCACTATTTTTATGGGCCAGTTGTTTCACCCTTCCATACACAAAACAGAGATGCTGATTGTCCTCTCTTGCAGTGTGTCCTGAAGGTTTAACCCTACCTTCGGAGATGACAGTGGAATCTGGCACTTGGTCACCATGTCACTTCTTTGGTGGTTGTCCTTGCCACCCTACTGGTCTCTGCTCCCTGCAAGAGGGGAGAGGCACTCAGCCGCCCTCTGAAGGAGGCTTCCTTCTTTGTCAGTCTCCTCCCTTCTATTCTGGGGACACAGTGTGTCCCTGGGGACAGGTTTCTCTGGCCAGTCTCCAGGCTGACAATGGAGATGGATTCTCTTCTCAAAGAGGAAGGATACTGGGAGTGTGGCCAGCAGTTTCCAGCCCTTTGGAAAAACCTGAGAGGGTTAGACCAGGGGCCAGAGAACTTTTTCTATCAAGGGCCAGCTTGTAATTATTTTAAGCTCTGTCGGTCAAATGTTCTCCACTGCAGCTACTCAGCCCTGCCCTTAGAGTGTGAAGGTAGCCATAGGCAACATGTACCTGAATGATTGTGGTCGTATTCCAATAAAGCTTTATTGATAGCACATGGGCAGCTAGATTTGGCCCACCAGCTGGAGCTAGCCGTAGCACAACTACGACCTCAGGGAAGCCAGGGCTGTGGTGTCCCTCCGTGCTCTGTGAGCTGACAAGCTCTGATCCCACACCAAGACTCACATCTGCCACGTATCAGCTGAGGAGATTTATACTTTCCAAGAGCCATTCTGTCTCTAACACAATCATCACCCTGTGCCTGGAAGGCTGTGTAATTTCTCTGGGCCTGTTTCTCTGTAAAATTAGGGGACACATTGAGTCTTGCATACCCATAGGAAACCTCAGCCTGGGAGCCACCTGCACTTGCTATGAACCCTAGGGACTCAGAGGAACCCACCAAGGCAGGTATTGGCCATTCCTGCCTCAAAAGCTCTCTCCTGGGCCTGGGCCAGTGTGCAGTCGTACTAGGGTGTGACCAAGTTGCTCTGGGCTGAGTAGCTTCCCGGAAATCACTGTGTGCCAGCCTGCGGGAGTCAGGCAGGATGACACCAGCAGCACAGAGCCAGCTCTTTCTGCACAGTGGCAGAGTAGCATGGGGTGAGAGCTGCTCCAGTCTGGATCAGCCTGCAGCGTGGATGAGGAGGCTGGTGCAGGCCAGGAGCTCCCCACTCCACGGGCTCCAGGCAGCTGACACTCTTCTTTCAGATTCTGGACACACAGGAGCATGCGAGGTCACAAGGCTTCACGTGGCCTTTCCATCCTGGGAAATGGCCGAGAGATCTAAGGAGGCTCAGGAAGCTCTTCCCACCCAGCACACGCTACTTTTACCCTCAGGAAAAGAACTGCTGGTTTCTCCAGCCTGAGCGCAGTGAGGCGTCTCCGAAGCCCCAGCAGCTCTGTGGCCTAACCACTGAGACACAGACCGGGGACAGCTGGGCCCACAGCCGACTAAGATCTAACACCAAGGACTCCCCTACCCGCCTGGGTGACTCTGCTGGGCAGAAGCCTCCATCCCACAGAGCAGCGCTGTGACGTCCACGCCCTCCCTGGGGCATCCGGATAACAAAGGCTGCATCCCTGCACAATGTACAGCTGGGCAAGGCCGGAAGCCCAGCAGCAGGAAACTGGTTGCTATGGTTTCCTTGAGGGTAATGATTTAGAAATTGCTTTCTAATTTTTTCTTTTTTAAAAAAATTTCTGTCTCTCTCCTCTTCCCCCAGAGAGAAGTAGGGAGGGAAGCACTGATTTCAGTATTTACTGTAAGCTCAACACTGAGCTAAGTTCAAATCATCGGAGGAAATCACCAGGCTTGATAATAACATTGCCATTTTGGAAATGAAAATACGGAAACTGAGAGAGGCCAAGACACCTGTGCACGGACGCAGGGTTAGAAGGCGGCCAAGCAGCTGTGGCCTAAGATCAGCCCACTTCACACAGCCTGTTTGCTGTCTTCTGGTCAGGGGTTCTTCAGCCTGGAATATTCCTGTGACGCCTCGCGGCTCTGGAACAGAGCCGGGAGAGAGGAACAGAAGTTGGGGAAGGCACTCAATGACAGAAGTCAGCAGCTGGGGGACGAGGACTCTGGTGACCTCTGGGATGGGGACAGTGGGCACAGAACGTGACAGCAGAGGGCCCTCGGCACTCACTGTCCAAGGCTGCGCTGCACGTCCAGCCGGTGGGTGAGACCCCTACCCGCCTCCTGAGGGTGTCAAAAGGATGATGCGGAACAGCACCTGCCAAGGCCAGGCAGCCGGGGCCCTTGCTACTGTTAACACTTTCAATCACTCTATTTATGAAAATGGACTTGCAAATTATAAATCCCTGTGCAAACATCAATTTATCTAAGGAGCACCTAGGCAACTGCGGGCTGCGGGCGAACCCAGGCAGCGGGCAGAGCTAGAACAGCTGGGAGCGCCTGTGCCAGAGCAGGCGGGCACCGTGTGCAACGCTCAGCCGTGAGCAGCAGCTCGGCTTGCTGGGGGATGGGAGGGGACTCACTGACCGGCTCGCTTCAGCTCAAGCAGTGATGCCTGTAGCAAGCCTGGGTCTTCACTGACCACCAGCCCCACACTGTGTCCTGCACACGGAGGCATGGGTCAGTGGAGCTCGCAAGGGCTCTTCAGGAGGCAGACACGGCATGCACTCAGCGGAGCGCAGTCAGCGGCGTGCGGGGGGCTGGGAGCGCATGCGCGTGTGTATGCGTGTGAGTGCCGGTCATGTGAGTTTGGAAGCGGCCCTGAAATTATGCCTTGACAGCTAAGTAAGGGTTTAGCAAGGGAAAGATGGGGCAGGGGAAGAGAAGAAGGGGCAACGGCTCAGGGCGGGGTGTTCTGCAGCCTGCGATCAGAGCCAGAAGCGTCCATGGTGCAGGGCTAAGGAGAGAACCGGGCAGCTGAGGGGTGGCGGGGCTGGGGCCCAGGCATGGAGGGCCTGGAACGCCATGCCCTGGACACTGTTTGCTGATAGAGCGGTGGGCTGCTGTGTCCTTGAAGAGTGTGAGTGTGAGGCCACTATAGCCCGCAGATGGCCAGCAGGGCCACGCTGTTCAGGCTCTTACTTTGCAGCCACCTGCCAGGTTTTGTGCCTGGACTCCCTGTTTTCATCCTCAATCCAATCTCTACAAGGAGGTTTGACCCCACTTTACAGGTGGGGAAACTGAGGCTTGGTGACATGCAGTCACAGAAACCTCCCGCTGTCACCATCTTGGGGATCCCTCTCCTAGGCCCGGCTGCTTTCATTTGGAGAGGAGAGGCCTGGCTAGGAGGAGACCCAAGAACCAAGCGTCCACCAGGAATAGGGAGGACACTCCTCTCCCTCAGAGCATTCGACCTTAGGAGGTACCAGGTGCTTGGAACCTTCCACGGGGAAAAACGGCTACCTAGGATCAGCTACCGGCCCCGCCTGTGCAGAGCACCCCCGGGGCCTCCAGCTGGCATTTGGAGGGGCAAGCATGGAGGGCTCACTGGTACGCTTCCAGATAGCTCAGGAGGAAGTGACGTGATCCACAGGTAACAGAGATGAGCCGTAGCATAGGGCGAGAGCTCTTCCCACTTCCCAAGTGCTGTGGGAGAGGGCAGGAGCAGTGCTCCAAGCTCCTTCACCCACTTCTCTGTGACTTAATTAGCTCCATGGCCATAAAAGGCCGGCTGTGCATGGAGGAGGCGCCTGGCTAGCCGAGAAGCAGCAAACTGGTGTCATAAAACCACAGCCTGCAGAGGAGGGAGGGAAGGCAACAAATTCAAATAATTGGGGCAATTGCTGCTGACAGCCTCTGCCTACTGTGGCCTGGGAGAAAGCTGGGCTGTGCCCCTCAGCCCTGGCCATGCCCCCAGCTGCACTGTCCGGGAAGGTACATCAGCCCCTGTGCCCAGAGGATGGTGCCCCAAGAGCTTTGGTGTTTGTGTTGTTTACCCCAAACCAGAGGACAAAAGGCACAGTATGGTCCATATCTCTGTTTAAATCCCTACCTGGGATTCCTGTAAAGTGGATGATTTGGCACCCAGTGTGTGCCCTATCAAACCCAGTTAAGATTGCAGTGGGAGAAAGCCAATCGAGAAGCAAAAAGGCTTTCACAAAAAGCTGGAGTTCACAGGACAGAGTGAAGTTTGGAAAGAAGTTCCTCGGGCTTGGGATTTGGACTCGGAAGCTGCGTAACATGAAAGATATCTCTTTGCTCTCTGATCTTGGCTGATGCAGCCATCTGGCACGTGGGCACAGGAATAGGAGCTAGAACTGGGAGTCGGGGAAGAACTAACAGTGCTCCTGGAAGATGCCGAGCTCAGGCTGCAGGAGTAGGTGCCCAAACAGCACCTATGAGTGTGTTTATCAAGCACAGTGTGGAAGCCAGAGGTTTCTGGGCTTGTGAACGGAGAAATCAACCTACCTTCACAAGGCTGCTGGTTGGAAACCCCTCCCACAACCCTGGTGCTCCGCCCTCGCTCTCATTAGTCTGTCTCCTTCCCTTCATTTGTCTCTGGTGCTCCAAGGTGCAGAGCCCGGCTCAATGTTTAACCCAGCTCTTGGGTGGCACGGTTTCTGACTTGGGCATGTCATACGTGCATAATTTGTCACCAGCGACCTGCCTCAAATCCTTCTCCAAGGCTAGAAGAAAACAAACATGGAGAAAACTGCGGTTGGCTGGGTCCCCGATGTCCACTGCACTCTGTCTCCCATGGGCCTGTCTGTCCTGAGCCTGACCTGCTCAGTGCAGGAAGTCCCAGTCCCTGCTTCCCCACTTTCCCCTGTGCCACTCAGTCTGTGCCAACCACGCTCAGCATGAGCCTCCTGCCCGCACTGTCCTGGGACAGCAGAGGAGAAGAATCTTACTGGTGACCACTGGCGGCCTTTGCCAGGGTCACACTGCCTGCAGAGACACCCTGCAAGGCAGATCCTGTCATTATGCCGACTTTGCAGGTGGAAATGAACACCTGGAGAGGTGGAAAAACTTGCTCCAACAAGTTCAGTCGGTGGCAGGGCCAAAAATAGAACCCAGGCTGCAGACGTGTCCATAGTGCCACATTGACCAGGGTAGGCTTCTTGAGGAGGGCTACTTCACTGCGAAAGGTTAGTTCTGGTCATGCGCTGTGCCTGTAAGACACCCAGGGGAATCCTCCAAAGAGGAAGGGCTCTTGCAGCTCCAAGTTCTGGGGATCTCATGCCATGATCCATTGGTCTGAGAGCTTTTGGGCTGATGGGGAAAGCAGCATACGATGGAGGCAGTTGTGTAGCAGGCAAAAATGTTCACATCATAGGCAGGGGACAAAAGACAAGGAGGGGGTACTGGGGGTCCCACAGTGCTCTTCAAGGGAGCACTTCCCAATGACAGATAGCTGATGATGCCAATGACCTAAAGACCTCCAGAAGGCTCTACTGCTTTCCAAAAGCAACACCCTGAGGACCAAGCCTTGACCACATGGACTTAGGGACACTGGAGATCTGAACTCTGGCAATGCTGTATGCAGATTTAGGTTCCATGATTTTATGAGAATGGAAAACACGGATATGGAATGAAGCAATCACACAAGTCCCAAGTATTTCTTAAGCACTGACTCAGGACCTTGAGGTGGGCTGGGGACTGGGACAGAGACCATCCAATGAACTGCACCTTAATTGAGCGCCTACTGTGTGCCAGGTCCCATGCTTAGCACACCCTACTTGGATCACACTGGGTATGCAGCACTGGTCACCCTTGGGTGCCTGTCCCTGCTTGCTGTTCTGTCGGCGTGTCCTTGCCTCTTTCCCTATATCATTCCTAGATGTGCAGATTCAACTAAAAAGAAAAGAAAATCAGTCCCAGGAGGTCTGCATCCTCGCAGTGTCCCCACCACAATAATGGTCTATTTGCCACTTCTGTGCCTCTAGATACCTCATGTACCATGCTTTACAGCCACAAAACACAGGGCTCTGAGCCTCTGCTGTAGGCTTGCTTTCCTGAACCAAGGCTTGACTGGGCCAGCAGTGGCTCTTAGGTGAGATCCAGCCCTCAGTCCATCTTTGTACGACCCTGAGCTAAGAATGAGTCTTACGTTTTTAAAGGGTAGTAAACAAAGACAGCACGCAGAGAAATGCAGGACAGCCACACTGGGCGGGTCTGGGATATCGCTGTCTGGCCCCTCACGGGAAAACATTGCCTACTGCTGCTCTAAGCAGAGCTAAGGGAAAAGTTGGGCTTCGGTCTGATGCCACGGGGCCTGTCTGGCCACAGGAGAAAGACAGGAACCCTCAGGACAGCAGAGGTAGTGACCCTGTCGTTGAGGTGAGGACAGTCAAGGTAGTGTTTCTGGAGAGAGCAGCGTTCAAGGGTGGGCGGGTATCCAAGGCCATGGTAATGAGCATCCTTTCCTACTAAGGACATGGTATGGGCACTGAGTGAAACACAGGGCTTTGTAGGGAGATATCTATACCCGGGAGACCCTAAATTATGAGAAGAAGGTGTGAGTGAGGCGAGCTTGGGGTTAGAGGCTTGAGGAGAGATAGGTTGTAGGTGAGGCGAGAAAAAACCCAGGCAAACTCAACCAAGCCAAGCAGTGCACTATGCAAGGGCGGCCCGCGGCACTGACTGACCAGCACCCTCTTGTGTGCTCCAGCCGAGCTTCAAAATGCATCTCTGGTACCTGGGTGTGGTGGCACATGTTTATAATTCCTGTGCTCTGGGAAGCTGAGGCAGGAAAAGCGCAAGTTTAAGCCCAGCATGGCCAATGTTGCAACTTAGCAAGACCCTGACTCAAAAGTACATACGTTTATACACACACACACACACACACACACACACACACACACACACACATACATATATATGGCTAAGGATATAGTTTAATAGGAGTTTTCTGGTTTCCATTTCCAGCAAAACCTTGCTCCCCCTAAAAAATCCAAGACAGAATAACCGCCACTTAACCTCCGCTCCACTCCGCCACCTCTTTAGGGTCCAGGCAGGTGATGTAGATTTGCCATCCTTTGGCTAGACGTGGGCCTCAGCTCTTGGTGCAGTAGAGGTTGGACGAGGGCCACTGTGTGTGTGTGTGTGTGTGTGTGTGTGTGGCTCTGTGAGTTCTGGGGAGCCAGCAGGACCCCTGGGCCTCCTCTGCCTGCTGCACTGGCACCCCAAGGGCCTGGGTGGATGGGTGGTGCCAAAAGTGCTGAGGCCAGGCTGCTGGGGAAGACAGGAGTCATTATTTATCTACGCAGAGTGCTCCACGGCTGTTATTTCTTTATTAATAATTTCCTGTGGGCTGAGAGGTGCCCACAAGCCATGATGTCACTGTTGGCTGCTCCTGCCTCCTCTGTGGTACGGCGGCAGCTTCCAAGCTTGGGCCTCCCCTTGGGTGCGGAGGGACCAGACAATTAGCGCTGCCTCCGCCCTCGTCTGCCCAGTGAGTCACAAAGATGTGTGGTCAGCAGCCCCTTTAGACACCCTCAGGAGGTGCGGGGCCTAGGACCAGGAGCCGCAGAGCAGCTGTAGCCACCATGGTGTGTGACAAGAAACGCTGTCCCTTCCCTGGGGCTCCCAGGCACTGCACGAGAAGGAGCATCACTCGGACAGCATTCGTGGAGCTCGTACTGCATGGGGATGCAGTACAGAGGCTGGGGCTGCCGCACTGTGGAGGAGAGGCCTTCTCGCCGCCCTCATGGAACTCCGAGGGCCCCAGGCAGGTTATCACATGGGGAGGTGGAGAGACCCAGGCCCTGTGAGTTGAGACAGTCTTGCAGAGGAGCCTCAGCCCACGCAGAAGCTGGAAGGCACCACGGGCAGTGCCTGGGGTGAACGTGTTGGCCTTGGTAGGGTCTTAAACAACAAGGTGGGTGTGATGTGGTGAGACATAGCTTCTAAGTCACGTGGGACACTGTGGCCTGCAGGAAGCATCGGAACTTGGTCCTGAGTGCATTGCTGCCCTGTGCAAGAACATGAGACGCTGAGCTTGCGTTGTATGACACGCTAGATCTGGTTCCAGCTGAGGTTCCACATCCGACCCGGTAGGTCCCATCTCAGTGGGAGGTATCATGGTGGGTGAGTAGAACCCTGGAGGCACTTGGACTTGGGAGAGTGTTGGATGGTCTGGAATTTTCTAAGAAAAGAAACAGGATCATGTAGGACTTGCTAAGTACACCCAAGGCAGTGAGCCAGGTGTCTCTGCCCATGGGACTGAGCTTCCCCATTCAGGTGAGGCGGCCATCACCAGAAGAGGAAGGAGAGTGTGATGAGCCACGTGAATCCGACGCCTGGCACCTTGCAGGGATCTGTAATTGGCACATACATGGGGCTCCCTGTGCCCAAGGCCCCATGTTTCACAGAAATCTTTTAATCTTCCCCCACTCTGTAAGAGGCCCCATTATTGTCCACATAAGCAAGAGATGCCACAGCTGGGACCCAGGGAGGGTGAGGACCTTGTCCAGGGCTATACAGTAGGTATACAGTGGGGCCACTTAAATGCATGAGTAAAGGAAGGGAGGAGAGTGATTTCTGGGATTTAGGAACCAGGGAGCACCCAAGAAGGGGAACAGAGTTGCGGAGACCACAGGAGCAAGCACGGGGGCCTGGCACGCCTGTGGCCTGTTTGGAGCCTGTCATGCGGTTCAACTTTTCCTGCTGCAAGGCCCAGTGCAGCTTCTGGCTCTGCGACATAATCTGATGAATCCCACTGCTGCTTGGACTTTGTTTTGTAGCTAATGCACAGGCTAGCCTTGCCTGACCCCCTGACTTCCGTGTGTGGCACTCATCCGTCCATCGGTCCATCCGTCCATCTACCTGCTTGTCCTGCAGTTTGCTGGCATCCTAAGAGGACGGATGGTAGACAAAAGCCCAGGGATTCTTAGTTGTCTCCCATTGGCCCGCAGCGTGGAAGGAACCCCGGAGACCAGAAGGACGCAGAGCGTCACCCACAGTGATGTGTCCTGGCCCCACAGAAGCCTGCTCAGCACCTGTGCTGATGAGAGCAGTTTGGTCACCAGGGCAAGGTGACTCAACGTCTGTGTCTGTAACTTCCAAACAGGGATGAGTCAAAGGCCTGGGTGAGGATGGACAGGAAGAGCCTCCCTGACCGAGGCGACAGGAGATTGAGATCACCATCCTCAGGTTTTAGACACTTCTAATCACTAGGGGCTGGCGATCAAGGCCAGCGAATGATGGAGAAATAAGATTGCAGAGGAGACATGCAGCTCTTACGTGATGACACACAAAAAGATTCTTTGTGCTTCCTAACACATCTCTCTTTCTGCTCTGGTGTCTAACTCCTGCTTGCCTCTAGTCTGTCTTCTCGTAGGAAGGCAGCGCTTCGCCATCACTGTCCCTGGTCTGGGAACAGCAGGACGAGGGGGAGGGCAGGCGCTGGGGTCACGGACCTGGGCTGGGAAATCTGGCTCAGACCTGGGTGGGAGAATTTAGACAATTAAGGGCAATTTCTGGGTGTGATGGCAGTGACAAGCGCGTGTAATCTGAGCACTGGAGAGGCTGAGGCCGGAGGAACACTGCAAGTCCAAGGCCAGCCCTGTCTGCACAGCGAGTTTAAGGCCAATGCGAGATACATAGCAACACCTTTTCTCAACAGATGAACACACACACACACACACACACACACACACACACACACACAGAGAGACCAAAAAAGAAAAAAAGAAAGAAAGAAGAGAGAAACAGAGACAGAGACAGAGACAGAGACAGAGACAGAGAAGGGCAGTAGCGAGAAGAACTGAAACGCTCTTTGAGCCACATGACTCTGCATTCCCAGCCTCTTGCATGATGTGATGTTTGAAAGATTCACAGAAAGGACTTGTGTGTTATGCTCAATGCCATTTGGGTCCTCAGACTTCCTTCTAACCATGAAACTGTCACGAACCGCATCACAAGCTGTGCTCCTTTAGCTAACACAGTGGCAAAGAGAACCCTAACCTTCTCACAGACGCTCAGCTCCGAGTTCTCTGGGCATCACCTCGCCACATCGTGTCTCTCATTTATTCACTCAACAAGTCAGAGGAAGCACCTACTATGGTGCAGGACTGGGGCTCCAGGACGGCTCGCCCTGCAGCCCCCACACCTTCTTCAGTTCCAGCCCTGGGGACTCCACACCTCCGGGGAAGCTGTTTCCTTTATCTTCACTCTTTCCCCACCACCCGAGCCTGCAAAGCACCATCACAAGCATTGGCCAGCCGAGGTGATAAGCAAAGGTACAGGAGCGCTGCCAAGCGCCTTCTCGGTGCGAGGTCACGGTGTGTCGATGTGCTCCGTGTCTGTCCTCCCTGCCTGGCTCTGGGCTCCTCAAGGCCCAGGACCATGGCTGACCGAGCTCTCATTCACTCACTTCAGCCCAGCACAGACTGGGCGCAGACCGGGCCCAGTGTAGAGCTGCTCTGCTTCTAGAGACCTGTTTGGTCACCTCCTCTCAGGAAGCAAAAAACACCAGGCTCTCAGGGCCTGGCAGTGGCAAGGTGAACACCGACACTTTGCCCACAGAGCTGGCAGCTCCCTGGAGAAGACTGCTGAGGAGAGCAGGCAGGAAGGGGCTGAGTCTACTCTGAGGGTGGGGTGGGGTGGGAAGCTAGAAAAGCTCTTCTGGAGGAAGTGACATTTCATTCAAGGGGATTAGCTAGAATCAGCAGCTTTCAACACTGGTTGTATGAAAAAAAAAAAAAAAAAAGGCTGAGGATGATTAAAAATCAACCAAAGCAAGACGCTGTAGCTGGGCCTCACCTTCAAATTCTGATGGCGTTGTTCTGAGCTGAGAGCTGACCTACCATGAGTGGTTAAGAGAGCACCAGGAGGCCAAGGAGGGTAAAGGGGCAGCTTCCCCGCCAGCATGTAGGAAGCTCCTCAGTGTAGTACGGAGTAAAGGAACACAGGAAGGCAGAGATACAGACAGCAACAAAGGGCATGGGTTCAGCCATGGCCATCAGCACCCACCACCAAGCCCAGGTTCTGCAAGGAGGTGGAGCCTGCCGGGCTGCAGGGGAGAAGCGAAGCGCCAGGGCTCTGGTGGTGCAGCCGAGACCATACCCGGGTCTCTCTTGGAGTTGGCAGTGCTGAGCGGGGTGGTTTTTTGCTGCGGCATGTAGACTGCTGACCAAGAACTAAAGCGCGCCCTCAGCCAGCCAGCAACTGAAATTGGTCTCTGCGAAGGCCTGACATGGCCTGTTTAGATGATGCGGATATTGACAAGTGTGCTTCCAACAATCACGATATGAACCGGGCCCAACCCAGAGCACAGGAAGCAGACTCTCAGCTGCCAGGGCAATGCACCAACCCTGAGCGATATTAGAAGCCAGCAGAGACAGTGAAAACAGCGTGGATTTTCAAGTCCGAGGGGAAGAGCTCCCAGGTCTGACCCTGTCACTCTGCCCTCTGAACTTGCTTATTTGCAGGAAGGAATCTGTACGGCCTCACTTATAGCCAGAGGAAGAGTTTGTGACTCAGGATGCGAGGGGCCCAGCAGCCTGGGATGGAAGGCCCTCAGATGATAATGGGTAATGATGGTGAGGTTGATAGTAATCTCTTCTCATTTTTTTAAATTATGCCGTGATTCATAATCTGGGAATGAAGTAATTTGCAGTTATGGCTGTAGTTGATTTCACAGTTCAGTTAATTAGAAAAGTTCTTTGTAAGAAAAGAAGTAAGAGCTCTTAGACAAAGATTTCATTTCTAAATTGATCCAATCAGGCGCTTCTGCTCTTCTACACAACACCGATGCTTTTGATGGTGAGAAGTTTAGATGTGTTTATCCTCAAGTCTACAGATTAGGGACCAGAAATCAAGCGATAATGACAGCGAAGCCCCGCTGTGCATCTGGAAGCTCTCAGGACTGGCTCTTCCATGTGCTAAGCTTAGTATGAACAACGGTGCTTCCAGACAAGCATTAACATCCCCATTGTATAGACCAGCCAGTCCCTTAGAAAACTATGCCACAGGCTCTCCCTGGCCGAGTCCCTTGCAGGGCCCTGCCCCTGTGTTGGGAGGAAGACAGGCTCAGGCTGTCAGGAAGCTCGGGCGCAATGGCAGGGGTTGCCCTCAGCACCATTTGCTCTTCCGCCCTGGCTCCCGAGACCTGCAGGAACACTGGACACAGGGAGCCACCTCTCCCTGGTGGAGTCCTACAAGAAGTGTAGCCCAGGTGACAGGCTCTGGATTCCTGGTCTTGCAGCGCTTAGGTCGGAATTTCAGTTCTATGGCTCATTCACCAGCTCTGTGACTTGAGCCAGCGCCTCCTCTTCTCTGAGATCTGCCTTTTCCTTCTGTGGAGGGGAGTGAAGTAGACCTCTGTTGCTCAACTGTTCTGAGCATGGAATGTGAGAGTGGCTGGCTTGTCACTGTCGCCCTTGCTGACACAAAATGCCCAGCACCTTCAACTTAAAGGGGTTGAGGTTTATTTTTGCCTCCTGTTTCAGAGTGGAAAGGCTTAGGAGGAAGAAAGCTGCTTACCTGATGGCAGTGAGGAAGCAGAGAGGGGAGAGAGGGAAGGAGGGAGAGGGAGGGAGGGAGAGGGAGGGAGGGAGGGAAGGAGGGTGAGAGAGACAGAGAGACAGAGAGAAAGGGAAGGGGAGGGAGAGGAAGGGAAGAGGGAAGAAAAGGGAGGGAGAGAGATGGGGAGAGGGAGATGGAGAGGGAGAAAGAGAAGGGGGAGGGAGGGAAGGAGGGAGACAGAGAGAGAAACAGAGAGAGAAAGGGAGGGCAGGAAGGGGAGGGAGACAAAAGGAGAAGGAGGGAAGGAAAGAGGGAGGTAGAAAGGGAAAGGGAGGGAAGGAGGGAGAGACAGAGGAATGAAGGTAGGAGATACGACTTTCCAGGTCTCACGCCCAGCGATTCCCCCATTACTGCCAGACCCCACTGCTAACAGTCAGTCAGCTAGAGCCTCCCCGTGTTTCAGTCACCTTGCAAGCATCCCATCTATGAGCACATGCAGCTCTGGGGGAACATCTAGATATAAAAAATAACATTGGCCATAAATACATCTAGCACACTGCGAACACCCAGCAGGTGCTTCGTCAAATGTCAGCCACCTCCCTGCTTCCTCGAGCGGGTGGAGCTCAGTGACCTCCATAGCCAGGGCTTCCTGGCGTCGTGAAGTCCCCAGGATGTAGCTAATGGGTCAGACTCAGGGAGGCTGCGCTCCTACAGTTGAAGGGTGTCTGAGATCCAGCTTCTGAGGAGATTCGGAGGTCCACCCCTTGTTCTTCAAGAAGCCATGAGGACAGCAGACCCCACTCCTACTTTGGGAGACTCACTTCTGGCCCAGCCCCATTGCCATCAAATGGTCGTGGAGGCTGTTCCTGCCATACATGGCTCTGGGGGAGGCTTAGACTTGTGACTTCTCTTTCAGTCACCCACAGACCAGTCATCACCAGGCAGAGATACGAAACATGATGAAAAAGCTCTAGGGTAGCGTAGGGAAACAGTCCCAGGAAACAGGAAAATCTGGTTTATATTCAGTTTGGTTCCTGATGGATGTCTCCACGGCCAGCTGTGGGAACTCTGCCTCCCATTCTGAAGGGCCTTCAACACCCGATTGTGCAGACTGCATAAGAGGGAAGTCGCGGGAAAGGGGTCGGTTCTGGCCTAAGGACTCCGACAAAGTCTGGCTTCCTCCCATGTTTGAAATGGGCCTCCCTCCCACTCTCCCAGGTGGTCTGGGCCTCTCCCTGTAAAGCCAAGAAACCTGACGGAAGGAAGCAGGAGGCTTCATGCCACGCAGCGGAAGGGATTCGTTTTTAGCATCTTTCTGGTGTGCTTTGCTGTGGATTCTGAAACTCTGCCTGGGCTCAGCAGAAAGAAATGCTGCCATTAATTAGTGCTGTGGGCCCTGGGTAGGGGGGTGGAGTGTGGCAGCCACATGCCACACAGCTGTCCCTGCCCTGCCCCGTAGCAGAAGGCATGTGTGTCAGAAGATGAGTCCACACGCCTCACATCAAAGGTTGGCATTTACATTACAGGTGAGGCCCTTTTGTTGTGCCGAGAACTTGGATGGCACCTGAGCTGGAAGAGGAGGCGAGGAGAAAAGGACTGGGGGGACTTGAGCTTTCTGAAGGATGAAAGGAGAAAATGGTGCTTGTCTAGAATGAAGGAGTTGAGGGAAGGAGAATGAGAAGCAAAGAGAGTGTTACTAGCACAGCGTGAGGGTGGGTGCAAGGTGGTCACTTGGCAGAAAAGACAGGACCAATGGGGGCCGGAGATAGAGGACTACAGGGGCGGCTGGGAGTGAAGGCTCTGAAGTTGGACTGCCTCAGCTCAGTTCTTTAATATTTTCCTCCCCAACTGTGTAAACGCAGTTAAGTTTCTTGTCCTCACTAATTCTCAGCTGTGTTTGTAAGTTAGACAAAACAGTAGTGTCTAATTCGCAGGGTTATGAGGACAGCCAATCAGATAACGATTGTCAGAAGCTTCACACGATGCCTGTGATAGGTCCGCTTTGGGCACTTTATTTATTGCACACACTCTATCTACTGTTCCGCAGGAAATCACACGCCTTTCTGAAATACATATCTACTCTTTGTCACTCCAGCAAATCTTGACTACACTCTGCACAGCGCTGTCTTGTGTGAGAGAATGGGTTTCCCCCTGGGTAGACCCGGCGTAGAATCAATGGGGGTAGGGCAGAAAAAGGATGACCAACTACAGAGGACGAGTGTGGGACTGCCAAACTCCTCACCCTTACCGCCACTCAGGCTGAAAGTAGCCAGCCTAGGCCAGAGCCTTGGACCTCCCAGGACCGTCACATGGCACCTGAGCCATGTTGGAAAGGCCACTGCTTTAGAGTGACTCCACCCATGGCAAGGAGTCTTCAGCTGTGAGATCAGCTGCTAATGATAATTTTCAGCTTAACCACTTTGGACAAGAACCTTCTGGTCTTTGATGGTAGGTAGACTAGAAATCTAACCTATGATTCATATTTAGTTTGTTTCTATTATCTTTATAATAAACATGTTTGAAAGCACAAGCAGGCAATTATGCTTTTCTTCAGAAGTTCTTTTAATAACGTAAAAGGTGTTATAAGGTATAGACTAGCATTTAGGTGAGAGATAGTGGTAGGTGGCTGCTGTGGACCACTTCCCATTGCCACATCCATGGCAGACATTACCAGTCAACCCCAGAATGCTCTCCCACTGCTCTTTAGGCAGGCAGTAGCAATGGACTAGATTGACTTATAGATGAAATGTGGCTTGTTTCTGGGTCATCCCTCATTTTAAAGTTAGGAGTTCTTATCTGATTCCTGTCATTAACTAAGTGCCTTCATCTCCTTATCCCTTATATGGGATAGATGTCAAATGCCTTACCTAAGCACAGATTCTCATTTGAACTGGATAGATACAATGAAATCAACAACTAAATCCACTGAGGACTAAGTGTCAGACTCCACTTAACTTGGTCCTCTCATTTAATATCATAATAACCATCCACACTGGTTATCACATCTCCACTGTACATACTGAAGATACTGTGACAGAAGTCAAAGATCTTGTCCAAAGCACATAGGTGGTAAAGCAATGATTACAACCCCTATCTGTCCAGTCTTTTAACTCCTGTGGTAAACTTCACACCTTAGTTTCAGAGGCCCTTTGACATATGAAAACACTTGTTAAACAGAAGCTACCATGTCTTCTATTATTATGGGATTTTCCTACTTCAAGTTATCTCAGCTAACCAAGTGTCAAGGGCTTCACTGCAACAATAATTAAAACATACAAGCAAACCAACTGTCTATCGACACAGGAATGGCTAAACAAAATGAGATACATTTCAGCCTAAAAGCAACAAATACCATGTGACTCTAGTCATGTGGGGACCTAAAGAAGTTACATGCATAGGTGAGGGGGCAGGGGACAGAGTGGGAAGTTATATATTTTTTTTATTTCTATTACAGTACCGGGAATTGAACTCAGGACCTTGCGCTTGCCAGGCAAGCACTTATCCTACTGAGCTATCTCCCCAGCTTGGGAAGTTATTGTTTAAAGGGCACAGAGTCTCCATTTAGGAAGATGAAAATGTTCTGGAGGTGAACAATGGCTATGATTCTGTGACAATGTTACTGTGATTAATACCACTGAACTGTGAACACAGCTTAAGAGTGGGTAAAATGGTAAACTTCTTGTGATGTGTATTTCACCACAATCTTGAAAAAAGGGTGACATGATAGAAAAACTCTGCTTTCTTTCATTGTTTAGAACCTTTACACCGCAAGCTTCTATTGTGGCTCTGAGCGCTTTAGCTGGTAGGGCAGTTCTCCAGGCGTGGAGGTTCACGTCCATACTCATGCTACAGTCTTGGGGTAGCAGAGACGTGTGGCTTAGGCATTAGGTTCAATACTGTGAGTCCCCATCTGGAAGGCAAGCGGAGTCACCTGCTGTGGAGGTACTTCATGCTGTGAGAACCTCCTATGGCAGGGACCCCTGGGCTCAGAAAGCCTGCATCAGGATTGGCTGTCCTCTCCTTCCCAGCATGCCCAGACCTCTAATACCTCTGACACTGTCCTCCCCCCACCTCTTATGGACACCCTGGAGTCAAGTTCAGGGCCCTGTGAATCACAATCTCCAGGCCAGGAAGTGGTGAGCGATAGCGGTGACTCATTCTGAGCCACAACAGTAAAAAAGACCAGACGGCACAGGTGCCAGTCGGAGGGCCTGCCTGTGGCGCGAGTGGCCCGATGAGGTCAGCGCAACGCCAGCCTGTTCTCTGCAGCCCTGTGATGCCCAACCTGAAATTTTCTAGGCCACCAACCTGTGTTTACTTTGAACAGCCTCCCCTGCCAAGCTCACACTGGCTGGGGAAGGGAAGGCAAACAGGGGAAGGAGCGGTGCCTGGGGCCTCCTGCCCTGGACGTTTTCTCTCCAAACAAGGTGATTTGGCTGGCCAAACTCAGCTTCTTAATGGTAGGCACAGACATGAACAGAAGATGAGTTAACAGCAATAGTTCCTTGGTGGGGTGCTAACGGTATCAGGCACTATTCTGAGCTCTTCCCGGAAGCCTCAACAGTGATGCGAGGAAGTAGAAATTATCATGACAGCTGCTTTCCTGCTGGGGAAACTGAGGCTCTTGGGTGGAGTCATTTCCGTAAGACTACACCGCTAGTAGGCAGCAAAGTTGATTTGAACTCAGAAAGTCTGGCTTGGAGGGCTGGGGAAGATAGCTCCATAGCACAAGTGCCTGACTGGCAAGTGTAAGGTCATGAGTTTGAACCTTGGTCCCACAAAAAGAAAAAAAGAAAGTCTGGCTTGGGCCTCCCATCTCAGTTGTTCAAATGCATTGAGATCTAGACTGGCCACAGGCTTGATTGGATGCCTTCTTCTTGATGCCTGTATCAGCTTCTCTGGCCGATTCTGCCTCCTACAGGGAGCTCCAATGTGTGCCCCTGTTTTGGCTTCTGTTGTCCCCCCAAAGCCTCATGCAGTCATGGGGCAGGCTTCTGGAGTTCGTGGTTAATTCATGATCTGATGCTGGGATTATGGGTATAAGTGCTGCACCTGCCCTGGGGCGGATACGCTGAATGTAACGTAAAGAAGGGAGTGAGGCCTGCTAGCTGCCTCAGCCCTTTGTTCTTTGCTGTTTTCCACCTGCACGGACTGCTGCCCTCTGCCATGTGCCACTCTGCCTGGGAGCCAGCTGAGTACGGACTGAAACTTCCACTAACAGTGAGCTAAATAAACCTGGCCTTCCTTAATTTTGGGTGTCGGGTATTCTGCCCTAGCAAGGCGAGACAGCCACCGCAGTCCGAGTTACCAGCATTTTTCAGATTTTGCCCATGTTCCCCAAATTCCCTGCTCCTGCTCTGAGCACTCTTCTTGTGACTTGCTTCCGATGCATAAGTCCAGCTTCCCTTTCTGTATCCCAGCTCAGAGCACACTCTCCCCATGTCCACAAAACCCCTCGCACAATGCCTTCCCACGGTGCCAGACCCCTTCTCGTGGGACCCAAGGCTCTGCAGCTCCGAGCACGCCCCCTCCTTGCCCACCCTGTGTTCGCAGCGGTGGAGCACCCCACTCCCCTGCCAGTGCTGGGGCTTCACCACGTTCTTCCATTGGCCTTGGGCCTTGCTAACTCTTCTTCATCCCGGACATCACTGGTAAAATGCCAACTCTCACTAGTCGCCTTCCCCGAGCCATTCTACATCTAGATTCTCCTGTTTCCTTCCCATTATGACCCTGTAAAAACCATACACCGCATTTATTTCTTTCTTGTTCTCATTATCCACCTTTTGTGATGGACTAGAAGCTTCACAAAGACAGAGACAAGTTTATTTAGTTCACTAAAGAATTCCCAGGGACTCATGACAGGAGGAATGAATATATGTGCACCACTAAGCATGTTTGCTGAATATTCGGGTGTCTTCTGTCTCCCAGTGGAAACACCTACTGTCCTGGTGTAACTTTCTCTGCCCCCAAGGGCATCTTCGAGTCTCTTGTCACTCCACTCCCATCAGGGGAAATGGGAAACTGCCTCTGGCAGACACAAACCATCCCTGACCTGTAGCACCTGCCGATTACTGTGCTGTAAATGCTCCCATAGGGCTGACTTTAAGCAAGTGATGTAGAGTCAGTGGATGCTGGGCTGCGAAGAGCTCGTGCGCGTAGTCCGCTCTTTGGAGTTGCTAAGAGTTCCAGCGCTGTGGGGTGCACCCCATGGACAGCACCTCTGCTCTCCAGTAGGGTTGCAAGGAGTTTGATCTCTGCACCTCACAGGCACGGCAGGAAGCACTCTCTTGGTCAGGTCCCCCTCTGACTGTGGCCCTGATGCTCTGCAAGGCTGGGGGTGAAGAGTTTGGACAACGATCTCCAACAGACATCATCTTGCTTTCTGTGGTTTCTAGCTCTGTGACCTAGAACATATAAAATAGCCTCCTAAGGCTTGCTCTCCTTTCCGGTGAAATGAAGATAATAATGGTATGTGTCTTAGTTACTTTTCTGTTCTTGTTAGGACAAATACCCAACACCCAAAATGAATGAAGGAAAGGTTTATTTAGCTCACAGTTACTGGAGGTTTCAGTCCATACTCAGCTGGATCCAAGGCAGAGAGGCACATGGTAGAGAGCAGCAGTTCATGGTGGTGGAACAGCAACAAATGGTGACAGAGGTAACTGACCAATCAGAGCAGCAGAGCAACAGTGTGAGTCTGTCTCTCTATCTCTCTTTAAATTACATCAGGCTCTCTGCCTTAGCCTATCCGCCTCAGGCCACACCTGTAATTCCCAGCAGTACTCAAACCCATAATCTCATCAGTACTAAAACACATAATCCCTGGGGATCATCAGTCAAGTCTCAAAGTCTAGAAGTCCCTGCCCCATGATTGCATGAGGCTTTTGGGGTAGAACTAGACATAAACCGTAACAGTATGTATGTAGTTGTCTAGGCTGGATGAGTTTAGATGTATAACACACTCACTATAGAATAGTAGTTGAAAGCCTGAACTTTTTGGTCTGGGCTCAAATCCCTGTTCTGCCACTGACTAGCTATGTATCCTTAGGTATGTTACAAAACTTCTCTGTCTTTCCTTTTACATTATAAAATGAGAAATATGGTTCATGCTTCATAAAGCTTTTGTAAAACATTAAGTTCATCAGTGTAGATTCCTAGCACAGAGTCAAACCTATTGTTCATGGTTAAGTGGTCGTAGAACCTAACAAAGTCCTTAGCACAGTGTCTGGTATAGAGTAAGTGTCTGCTAAACATAGCTTATATGTTAATGACACTTGATTTGGGACTTCGTCCTCTAGTCTTTGTCCCCACCTGCCACTCAAATCTAACCCTGGGGGCTCTATTACACAGTACACCTCTGTCCCAAACAGCTAAGTGTCTATCAGTCTGCCACGGGGCCTCTCCTCCTGGTTAGTATGCCCTGCTCAGGGCCCATTGCTGGCTCCATGCTCTGCAGGCGCCAACCTCCCCGTCCTCCCCCTACAGAAGCCCCAGGGAGCCACTGACCCTGCCTTGGGGGCTGGGAGACCTCAACACTGACTTTCTCCCTAGTCCTTGCCTTCTATCTGGCGTATGCCACCTGCCATGACCCAGACTGGTAACTTTGGCTCCCCTGTGGCCCTTGGGCCGTGGGAGGGAGTATGTCCAGGAAGAAGTAGGCAGCTCAAGGATGGCAGGTGGGGGGCCACCGCTCAGGCTCAGGCACATTCCTGACAACACCCATTCAAAGACCAAACCCGCTCCATGAAAAGACTCAGGCACTGAAAATTGACTTGAATTCAAAGTCACAAATACATATTTGCTATCTCCAAACCACTGACAGTGTTTTTATTTCCTTTGGACATTTGATGTATAAGGTATACTTTCTTACCCGTGCAAAGACGCAAATAGACCACAGAGTATACACGCGGCTGCCTCAAATCAGACCCTCAGAACACAATAGCAGTCACCGTGACCTTGCGAACCTACCCTAGGTGCGGCTGCTTTTTTCTGTAAATACTGGAGGCCAGGACAAGCCCTGACCTTCCTCCTCTCCAGCTGTACTCCTGGGAGTTCTCACGGATTTTAACACTCAGCCTCGCACCCCAGCCTCGGCCTCTCCTGTCCGCTAATCTGGGCACGGCGTGAGCAGCACAGACCAGAGAGCATGCGCGGTTCTCCCATCTGTCCTGCGAGCCCTCCCCTCCCCCAGTGCTTCCAGGGCGGTCACCAGCACCTCCATTCACCCAAGGGCTTGGGCAGAAAGGGGTGGGGAATCAGGGTGTGTCCAACATGATCCCAGTTAGTGTGGACACCCCTGGGTCCCCAGCTCATCCTTGGCAGGCCCTCATCGGCAAGCAGAGCTGGGGAGGCTGCGCAGAGATCAGATCCAGTGGCTCCTCTACTCCAAAGCTCCCGATGTAAATGAGCCCATAGCTCCAGGGTGACCTGGCTCTGGCCCTCTTGACCTCCATCCTGCAGGGCTCTACAGTGACCTCAGACACCAAGCTGCCTCCTGCCCCAGGGTGCTGCACTTGCCGGTGACTCCTGTACAGCAGGGAGCCCTGAGCCGCTAACACCACCATGCCCAGGCGAGCCTCATGCTTGCCAGTGGCCCTTGCCCAGCCCTGCCTGTCGTATGCCCTAGGGGTCAGCTATGCTGCTCCCCCTCCTCCAGCCAGGGGCCTAGAGCAGCTGCAGACTGACTTATGTAGTACCCCTAAAATCCTACCCTGTAGATTCCTAGCACAGAGTCAAACCTATTGTTCATGATTAAGTGGTCGTAGAACCTGTCTGCTCATCCAGGTGGGAGATGGGCAGTAGAGCAGCTCTGCCCAGGAGCTGCCACTGTCCCTGAGGTTCACAGCCCAGCTCTGCCTGTCGCCTCAGGGGACAAACTTCAGCTCTCAAAATCCCACGTTTGGGTTGGTAAGGTGGATGTAATAATGGTTCCTGTTTATGGGCTCTTTAATAGCATTGCACATACACTTCTCATGTACGTGCTGAACTGAAATGATCCGTGTCATGCAGCAAGAGCCCAATAACTGTCAGGCACTATTGTCAGGTGGCATTCATTTGAATACATAGTAACCAGGGCAGCAGAGTTGAGTGCCAACACCATGGAGTTTTGCTATCGGACACCTGTGAGTTCAAGTCTCAGCTCTGCCCGTCTACCTATGTTTAGGCATATACTTCGTCTCAGTGTTCTCTTTCTTTCTTTCTTTCTTTCTTTCTTTCTTTCTTTCTTTCTTTCTTTCTTTCTTTCTTTTCTTTTTGTGGTACCAGGGATGGAACTCAGGACCCTGCCCTTGCCAGGCTGGCACTTATTCCACGGAGTTCTCTCACTGGTCCTCAGTGTTCTTTCTCTCTTTCTTTCTTTCTTTTCTTTTTTTTTTTAAATGTATATTTATTTATATTTTTTTTCTTGTTTCAGAACTTTTGTTTGTTTATTTTTATGGCCGGCTCAGCCTGCCCTCAGGGCAGGGCTGGCGCAACAGCATGTGGTGCTGGGGATGGAACCGCAGTCCCTGAAGCCGCCTGCAGGCGCTTTAGACCACTGAGCCATCCTGCCAGGCCCTTCTTTCTCTCTTTCTCTTTTTCTTTTAATTGATGCATTTGGTTCAGGGTCTCACTATGCAGCTCAGACTCATAGTGATCCTCCTGTTTTCAGCCTCCCCAGAGCTGGGACTACAGCTGTGCACTGCCACATTCAGTCTTGGTGGCCAGTTCAGTGTGCCTGGGGGTGGGGCCATCACAGCACATGGAGCGCGGGTTTGAACCCTGGTCCCTGCGCTCATCTCAGTTTTCTGATCTGCAAAATGGGAATGTTCCTAGCAACCTGCTGGGCACGTGAGCTTACCATTGTAAGCTACCTGGTACTGCCTGGAGGCTTCCTAAATGTCAGTTTTTCTCCCCCTTGTCCTTATCTCCCTCGGAAGCTTGTCTCTGCAATCAGAGCACCCCCCCCCCCCGTTACTGTCACACTGAATAAATGAATACATTAACTTACTGTGAGCAGATACTTTAAGAATCCAGGCTGGTGCGTTTCCCAGGTTTCGCTGGCACCCGTCATAAAACATTAACAAGAGCACTTAGAGAGACGCAGCCACTCAGAGAGAGAACCGGGCTTCTCTGGGGCTCAGTGGTTCTGGTGCCAAGTGTCACATGCTATTAAGGCCGAGGGCAGGAGGGACTAAGCTGAGCATGGAGACATGAGGGAAGGGGGAGGGGGCGGAAGAAGGAGGAGGACCAAGGAGCAGCAGCGTGCGCAGCTGGGGTTTGCTGTCGTGCAGCCTTCTCAGCGCTTTCACAAATAAAAGCCAAGGCTGTGTAGACTCCCAAGAGGTGGAAGCAACCTAACCACTCGGCAGGGGACTGGCTAAGGAAATTACAGGCCACGCGAGCCACGGAATTCTCTGCATCCATTAAGTAGAGAGAAGTGAATTATATGTGCTGCCACAAGGGAAGCCGCCAAGCCAAAGAGCAAAGCGGAGAAGCTGGAGACAGGAGGGGTCCGTTTAGGCCGAGAAGGTGCTGTCATCACTCAGGGACACGCGGGCCCAGGAACGCATGGGCTGCCCCGCAGCAGCAGCTCACCGAGGGCTCCTGGAGGGCGGGAAGGTGCCCGGGAAGGCCATGAGGTGGAGCACATTTCCATCTTATATCATGTATATGTCTATGCTTATGGTGGCTTATACATGTATTATTTTAGAGATGAAGGGAGAAAAAGAAAAACGGGGTGGGGAGAAAGAAAGAAAAAATGAAAGGAATGGAAGAAGGAAGGAAGGAAGGAAGGAGGGAAGGAAGGAAGGATGGAAGGGAGGGAGGGAGGGAGGGAGAGAGGGAGGGAGGGAGGGAGGGAGGGAGGGAGGCAAAAGCAGTGGCTCTCTGTCCGCAAACCTAGGCCCATCTGTCGAGGCTCTGTGCTAGAGCAGGGCGCATTTCTCACTCTAATCACGATGTATGTACTAATGTCCCTCCACACAGTCGCCCTGCCAATCTGTGCCACGATGTATGTACTAATGTCCCGCCACGCAGTCGCCCTGCCAATCCGTGCCTCTGCAGAGGCTGTAGGCAGGGCCCTCATGACCCAGAACCTGGCCAGCACCAATCTTGTGGCTTTAGAAGGCAGCACTGAGGGCATCTGTAGGCCGCGCCAGTCACTCTCTCTTAGAGCCCCTGAGCAGGGAAGATGCTGAGTGTGCCCTTCCAACTGGCTTCCTTTAATTGGCTCATCGCCTAGATTCCTCTGGTGCATCGGAGTTATCGTCACGTAGGTCACACCTTGCTCTGGGATGTTCCAGGGCCACCGTCACTCAGAGAAAGCCGTACAATCTTTTTATATTCATGTCCCCCAAGACGCCCCCCTCCCGACTAACAGCTCATCTTTCTAGGTTGGAATAAAGCGTATCAGGTTACACTTTGTGACTCATTCTTTGAGAAATGCTTTTTAGAAACAGATGCCATCTGTCAAGGCTCCCGTCTGTGCTATCTTTACTATGAGGGCCAACGTGGGTGACAGGCTGGTCTCCCTGGGTTCCATGAGGACCTTGTGTGAGGGTCGGTAAGAATTCCAGTGAGGAAACAGGAACCTTCTCTCATGCTGCGTGGTGCTAAGTTTTTCACATAGATTATGTCCTTCCTTCCTTCCTTCCTTCCTTCCTTCCTTCCTTCCTTCATTCCTCCCTCCCTCCCTCCCTCCCTCCCTGTCTCTCTCTCTCTCTTCCTTTTTTGCATTCACTATGTTGCTCACGTTGGTCTTCAGCTCACTATGTGGCCCAGGCTGGCCTTGAGCTCACGAGCATCCTCCAGCTTCAGCCTCTCTAGTGTTGGGATTACGGCTGTGCACCACTGTCCCTGGTTACCTGGCTTATTTCTTACAGTCATATTTCAAAGTGGGATCATCTGCTCCCTTTGCAGATGAGGAGCCAGGCTCAGAAAGCATGGGGACCCTTGGCCTCCCCAGGACACCACCTGAGAGGACTCCTTTCGGCAGGAGCTCACCCATGTGGACACCTTTGCAGCCACAAAGGCCTGCTGGGGAGTGTGGTGAAGGGCACTGTGGGTGCCATTCCCTGTGGGGATGCCATGCCTCTGCGCCACATGGAAGTGCACTGTTCCCTTTCTTCCTTCAGGGGACCTGGCAGGATGACAGTGCTTGAGTTAATCTCTCTGCACTTAAAGGACCCTTGAGCAGGAGCCCCCTCTGTGGAGCCTTCCAGGAAAAGGCTGAGGTGGCAGCGTTCTCCACAGCTATCCCGGTGAGATGGCCTTTCCCCCATCCCCAGAGTTTCCCGCAATTAGCACTATAGGGCTCAGTTGGGTCTTGGCCACCAGAACTGAGACACTGAGCAAATGCATCTTCTTCTTTAGGTCAACTTTATTCAGAAACAATCTGCATAGAATCAAATGCATTTATTTTAAGTGTGAGTTCAAAGAACTTTTGTAATTGTGACACTGTTTTAACTCCTGTCGCCACCATCCAGATATAGGTTTTCTCATTACTCCAAAAGCATCACTTTGCTTTTAGCTCAAGAGCTTAAGTTTCCCTTTTCAAGAATCTCATACAGATGGACGCATTCTCTATGCAGGCTTCTTTTTGGCTCCCATCCTGTAGCATAATGTTTCTGAGCTTCGTCTGTGCGGCCTCATTTATCAGCAGTTGATGCCTTTTCATTGCTGGGTGGTGACTTCATAGAAGGGCTTCGCCACGATCAGCACGCTCATTTACTTCTTGCCGGACATCTGGCTTGGGTCTGGGTCAAGGCCAAATGAAGCTGCCACGATCACTTGCAAGCAAAGCTTTTGTGTCGGTGCAGGTATCCAGGTTGATTGGTTGACTTCTTTGGCCTGGAAGCTCTGGGTCACCTGGTGCCCGTGTTCCTCTCTCTCTCTCTCTCTCTCTCTCTCTCTCTCTGTCTCTCTCTGTGGTGTGTATGGAGCTATTCCATCAGCCCTTTGATTTTAAGGAATTAATTATTTTGTTTTGGAGACAGAGTGTTGCTAAATCACTAAGCTGCCTAGGCGGGTTCACACTTGAGACCCTACTGCCTCAGCCTCATATCAGTTCAATTATATCTGTAAAGACTCTGTTTCCAAACAAGGTTGCATTCACAGATATCAGAGGTCAAGGCTTCAACACAGTAAGTCCCTGACTTACAAACATTTGAGCAGGAAACTTTCAGGGGTGGACAGTGTAAGACTCACCTTATTGGCTTCCAAACAGATCCTACTTATGCAGTTTTACCATAGTAGAACTCATTCATAACTTAGGGGCTTTCTGTCTATCATTTTCTTTTCTTCTTTTTAAAATTTTAATAATTTTAATGGGAAAAATAATGAAACAGTTTCAAAACAGGTTAGTAAGACAGTTACAGTAATTAATACATTGTATATTGTTGTCATCATAACAGTTGTTCAGACATGATATCTTTTCCAAATACTATTAGTACAAATCTTTCTTCCGACTGAACTAAGAGAACGTAGTTGTATGTATAGTGCCATAGTCCACGAAAGTAGTGGGTTATCAGCAGAATTGGCAGTGTCGGAAGCTGTTGAATTGAGCCTTTTACAACTCAGCATATTAATATGGCATTACTTTTTACACCTGCTAGTTAGATCTTTCTGCTCAATGATTAAGACCAAGTTAAAGCAAGACCTATATAATAAAAAAATGTAACTTTTGTATTTGACAAGGTCAGATCCCCTCAGGATTTACCCTGAAACCATGTACAGCATTTTGTAGAACTTTTGTCAGTGTCAGCCCTCTGGATGAGTCACAGCCATTGCTTGGCCAATTTCTGTCTATCTTTCTGAGCGGCTCCATTAAACCCATGAAATTAGGTGAGGGTAAATCTATGTTTATCTTCACAAGAGCTGTGGGTACTTTTAAACTGGTGGTGATCTCTGACAATCCCACCAGCAATAGAAGACGTTTCCAGTTGCTTCCACGGCCGCCAGCACTCGCTACTTTCAGCTGTGTTTGAGTTTTGCACTCTAAGGAGTGTGCAGAGGTATTGTGTTGTGGTGTTTGGGTCTCAATGGGATCAGACCCCTTACGGAAGAGGTCCCAGGAAGAGCCTTCATCTCTCTGCCCCAAGGACACAGGGTGCAGACGGCCCTACAGGAATAGAACGCTGAGCACTGAATGCTGCACCACGATCCTGGTCTGCCCAGGCTTAGGCCCACTGGAATCAAATGCTTGTTTCTGGAACGCTGCCCAATCAAAAGTTCCTCCTTAGAGCACCCTAGCTGGGTTAAGACAGTGTCCCTTAAAATCCATTCCATCCAGATAAGGTCCATTAGCACAGCAAACTAGAGCATATCCTGGAACAGACGCCAGGGCTGAGCCACAACGCTGTCCTTCATACTAGAGAAAAACTGAAGCTAACCTGAGCACTCGGAAGCACAAGCCGTAAGTCTGCATGGCAGAATACAGTGCTGTCTCCACTCCAGATGTCATAAAAATTAGGAATTAAAGATACTATTATGGTATAAGGGGGCCGGCAAAATAGCTCAGCGTTCTAAAGCACCTGCTTAGGCAAGCTTAGGCAACCGCAGCGACTGAGGTTCGATCCCTGGTGTCACATGCTGCACCAGCTCCACCCCCAGGGCAGGCTAAGCCGGCCATAATATAGAGAAATTATGGTATCAGGTTAGGTGAAAAGAGAAAGCAAGTTGTACAACGTGAAGTGCCATCATAATCCTTGAAAGTGTTCTCAGTTAATGTCCAAAGATATGAGGTAGGAAGAGCAACAAAATGTGAGCTGTAGTTGTTCCCAGGCAGTGGATGTGGGGAATATTCACCTCCTTTGGGTGGAGCTGAGTTATTGATTGCTCTGTACTTGGCTGGTAATCATTGTGTAAGTATGAATTAGGTTACTGCCCGAGTATGCTTTTCAGAGGATGAGCCTTTGACATTACTTTTGCCATCCTGGAGGCTTCCATGGAAGAACGGAACTTCAAGCAGTGTTTGTGCTCTCTTCCGGGTCCCCATTTTTGAGCCTTTGCGGGGGCAGGGTGTGGGTCTGAGCCATTCAAATCCCACCAGGCAGTGTCGGGCAGGTAAACATTAAACAGCTCTGAGAGGTTGCGTCTTAGTTACTTGTCTCTCTTTGCTGGGACAAAATTCCAACATCCAACATGAAAAAGGAAAGGCTTCTTTAGTTCAGGCCGTAGCTGGTTGACTCCAAGGCAGGGTGGCATCAAAGAAGGGTAGAGTAGGGGACAGTTGCATGGCACCAAAGACGGGAGCCAGGGAGGGAGAGACGCCCACTCAGGGATCCGCCTGTTGAGACTAGACCCCACCGCCTAGCCGCAGCCCCACCGTGAGCTCCTATGACCCGACCCTTCCACAAGCGCACCTGCTCGTGCGTGAAGCTCCTGGGCACTACTTTGCCATGAAGCACCGTGCTGCGGGGGGCACTGCGAAGGGAGACGCAGAGCAAGACCGTCACGCAGCACTTCCGCCGTTGCCGCAACGGAGTTAAGAAACACTCCACCAGGACAGAGAGCAGTAATTACGGGGAGATTTGAGTTTTGAGTGTATATGATCTTCCTTTTTATTAAAAAGCACTAATTATCAGGTTATACGCTGTAATTTTGCATACTGACTTTTTAATAAGTACATTTCCTGAAAAACATACAGCTGACTCTGGGGCCTGGCACAAGCCAGCCCAGGACACCGCCGTGTATGGGGGACCCCTCCCACGCTGGGAGGCCCGCCCCAGTCACAGGAAGCTAGCGAATCGCCTGAGCCTCTAATACCAGCTGAATTCTCCCTAGCGTACAGCACTGGGGAGAATTAGGTAAGAGTTCTAGCCCAGTGCCTGGCAAATAATTTGGGTTTAGTGAATGAGCTTTAGTTTTCAAGCCTCTGAGGTAATCAGGAGAAAGGGCTAGCGCTCCCACCTCCTCTGCCCCTTCAATCACAGGAAGGGGTGGATCAGAATTCCCTGGCTCCTTCGCCCGCAGGCCACACCCAAGGGTGGCTGGGTCGCCCCGCCCACTCCCTACTGTAGTGGATGGCTAAGCCCTGCAAGGCGTGGGCAGCAAGTCCAGGCTCTAGATCTGGAAGGTCCAGATGCAAGTACTGGCGCGGCTGCTAGCATTCTGCATGAGCCTCAAGTTACCAAGACTTCCGAGCCTCGGTGTCCTCCTGTGCGGGTGGACGGCATGCCGCGTGCCTTCACAGAGATATCAGGAGGATGAGCGGTGATGCTGGCGCTGGAGCATGGGGGTGGGCAGCACCCGCCCAGCAGGTGGTCATTTCGTAGTGCAGGTGGGCTTGGGATTTCTGGGCTTGGAAGGTGAGGGAAGCAAGGGCACTGCATGTCTTAGCCATCTTCCTCGCTGCTGGGATTCAGTACCCAACGCCAACAACTTAGAGGGAGGCAGGTGTAGGCTCACATTTTAGAAACTTCAGTCTTTGCATGGTCAGTCAGCTCCAAGGCAGAACAGCTTGGTGGAAGGGCTTAGGCGGAAGACAGCTGCTCAGCACAGGGCGGATGGGAAGCAGCACGAGAAGGGAGGAGCCAAGACCCTTCGAGGCCACACCCCCAGTGACCCAGCTTTTCCTTCCTGCCTCCCCTATAAGCCTTTATAATACGGTCACCCTAAAAAGGCCTGGTCTATAAATGCGTGAGGCTCTTGGGAGATACCAAGAAAGAAAGAAACCCCAACACTGTAGGAAGCAGCAAGCGGCATGAGCCCTGGGTGTGACCTAGAGCTTGCTGCTTAGCTTCGGCAGGGGCACCAACAGGAAGTGCGTGTCGTGGACACGCTGTGCGCAGGCACAGGCCTGCTCAGCCCTGTCCCATGCACGTGGAGAGTGTTTCCACAGGGAAATCTGCATGGGCAAGGATGCCAAGATACTGCAGCTCAGGCAGGTGACCCACAGGTAAATTCAGCCATGCACCCTGCCTCTGTTTGATGCAGAAGGGGCTGGCATTTCCTGGCACCCCTACCACCTACCTGCCTAGGGCTACCATTCTGCAGAGTTTGAGGAGAACTGGGCTCCAGAATAAGTGGGGACTGAGTTTGAGTCCTGACACATTGGAAACAGGTGAATTTGCTCTGTGTCTACATCCCGCAGCGTGTTGCTGATATAATTAAAAGTTCTATATCCAAAGCGACAAGTGTAACACCAGAACCATAGCTGCTATCTGCTGAAAATCCTCTAAGGCCTTCTCAGCCCTTTCTCTGAGTGCCCATCTCCAGCTAGCAAATTTACCCTCAATAGACTCAACCACGACCTGTCCCTGGGCAGCTGCCTGGGCCCTGAGCTAACTCTTCTGAGCTCAGCCTCCCTCCTGCGCTCTAACTCTGGCAGTCAGGGCCCCAGAGCACACAGCACTGCAGGGTTTCAGCGCAGCAGTTACCAAAAATCCACATTGTTGCCTGCCATGCGCAGCTGCCCCCTGCTTATCTACCCGCCAGGTGGCCCCTGCCCCATTTCAAAGAGGACCGATGAGCTGATAAAAATATTTGTAAACCTGGAGCTCCTACCCTATACACCTCCACTTTTCTCAGTGGACTTCCCTCAGCCTCTCAAGGTCACTCAGGAGAGACAACTAGAGTGCAAACACTTTACTATGAAGACCCGGGCAGAGATGCTGAGTGTGCATTTTCTGGCATTTGCTAGGAAGGCCATTAGCATTTCTGCTGATGGGGCTGAAGCCCCCGGCCCTGGCCTCGCCCTCAATAGCCTTTGCAAAGCCAGGAGACAATATACAAGGGGGGGGGTACATCCAGAGACAAGCTCAGGGTCAGGCGCCGTGATCAAGCCAGTGGGTACCGCTCTTGTGGACAGCCAGTTTCATCTTAAAGGCAGCACCGTGCTCCTCAGGAACCACCTGTGCCAAACATTGGGCGTTCTCGTCCCCCCTCACCCCTGCTGAACCGTGCCAGGATTGTCAATCACTCACTTTGATTGCAGGCCACCTGAAACCTGCCAATATGCAGCTATCATAGTAGAAGAGATTTTGCAGGCATGATTAATGTAGGGACTTGGAGACAGGGAGGTCATCCTGGATGATCTGGGTGGGCCACTGTCATGAGGGTCCTTATAAGGGGAAGACAGGAGTGAGCCTCGGAGCGATCTTTAGTGAGCCTCAAGGGGCCCCTGCTGGCCCGTGGGCCAGCAGCGTGATCCTCTCTAGTCTATAGCAGGCAAGGAGATGGCCCGTCCTTGAGCCATCAGAAGGAACACGGACCTCCTGCCCGTGGGGCTTTAGCTCAGTGACAGCTGCACTGGCCTTCTGACCTCTGGAATCATAAGACAATAAATCTGTTGTGAAGCCATCCAGTTTTCGTGATTGCTTATGGCAGCAATAGGGAAGCTAATAGAGCCACCTTGGTATCCCCCGCTGCCAAATGAACTTGGCCTGAGAATTTTTCTCAGTGCAACACTCCAGGCAGTCGACAACAACTGAGTGTTGCAAAGTGTCAGTCACAGCCCATTGGAGCCACAGACAGAGAAGGCACAAACTGGTTTAGATCACAGAGCTTTGGTCACTTTGCCCTGGTTGGCGGGGGGGGGGGGGGGGGGGGGGGGGGGGGGGGGGGGGGGGCGTTGGGAGGGGTGGCTCCATGGCTCCAGGTCTCCCCAGCCTGGACCTCTACAAGTCCCACCTCTGCTCTTGCTTTTTGCTCTACCTAAGGCCAAGCAAGAATTGCAGACTGCAGCCAGCATTGGCTCTGCTCCACAGGCTCGGACCTGCTCACAGCTCCAGCACATAGCCACGCCTCCAGGATTTTCCTCTCTGGGTCTCAGTGAAGGCCTGGCTCCTGTGCAAGCCCCATGACCCACAGCTGGGGCGCCCTGCACGCCAAGGAACCCACATAAATGGCTGCATCAGAAGCAGCGTACGACCACAGTCTTCCTCCCCAGCTCCCACATCCTGCAACTCAAATAAAAAGGCCTTCACCATGGGGGGCTACAGTGGACGCATGGATTCATATCCACCGGCCTGGGGCCACCAAGGAACAAAGGCTTCTTGCAGTACCAAGGAATGCTTCCTTTAGAGGAACAAAGGGTCTCAAATAGAGACATTTTTCTTTTACTTGTGCATGCAGAGACTCTACAGACAAGCACAAGGCTCCCAGGGGGTGGACACCAAAGGGAGAGGATAATGACTTACAGTTCAAAATGTCCTACATCAAACACCTTCTTTCTGCATTTGTTTCTGAATTCACCCCATGCAAACATAAATAAACATGCATCCCTCCTCTGCTGTGTACATACACCATCCCCCTCCAGGGCAACTCAGCCCACAGACCGGCCACTGTGGGCATGTGTCTGTGTGTGTGTGTGTGTGTGTGTGTGTGTGTGTGTGTGTGTGCATGTGCGCACTGTCCCAACGTGCCAACCCATTGCTATATGCCTACAAAAGCTTTCGCACCCACAAGAACGGAGAGCACAGAAGTGTTGTGCACACAGAGTGGTAATTACTTACCGATCCAAGGCACTTATGCATCTAATTACATGGAGCCGGTTAAATACCAAGTGCATGGTGCGCATGTGCCCAGCTCTCGCACATTTACTTAGAAGCAGAAACGCATCCATCTTGTATATAATTGTGCATGCAAGCAACACCTCAACACTATGGGGAGCCCCTTTCCATGCACACCCCAAGCCCTGCACCAGATGGACAGTGAAGGGAGTGCACGCTGGCACTCGGTCTCCAAATGGCTCAGTGAAAGCAAGCAACGGTCAAGTAAATACAAGCTGAGGTCTTTGATGTTCTGGGGTCTCCAACAGGACGGTCACCTGAAGCAGGGCTTGACAGCCACAGGCCGCCAACTCACTTGCAGCGGGGGTGCCCCCGTGAACACAGAACTGGTGTGGGTCGGTAGTGTGCTAATCATTTCCCAGGGGCAGTGGGCGTCCACACTAACACACACACACACACACACACACACACACACACACACACACACACCTCTGACTGTTTGCAGCTGCCTTTTCTTTTTAAACCTCTCATCTAATTCACTCCGCAATCCGGCCCCCCTCCTGCTCAGCTGGGTTAAACTATTTCGGGAATTGGCACAGATGCTGAGAGCAAAGATATTATTCTGAGATGCTCAACGGAGATCAAAGCTGCTTAATCAAAGCCGTCGACTCCGTGTGCAGCGCCTTGGCACACACATCCAGCGAGCCCAGGTGGAGGCAGAAGTCAAAGCAGATCGTTTAGCAGACAGAGAGAAGCCAGGGGTGGGATTCCAGATCCAACAGGCCTGGAGTGGCCAGGACCGGGCAGGAGCAGCTTGGGTCATCCAAGTGCTTGGCTTGTCTTGCTCTCCATCTCCAGACAGAAGTTTGCTCAAAGCTGCCCCAGGAAGATGAGAATCTCACTCCCTCAAATGTGCTCCAGGGAGGAAGATTGCCTAATACAGTAATGAGCAATCCTCACACTTAGGACATGGCCTTGTCTCCTGGGTGAAGTCTCCTGAAACCCCCAGAGGTTCCTTGCAACCACTGTCCCTTGGCAGAGCGAGCTGACCGTTCCGGGGCTGCCTGCTTGTGGCTTGCCAGAGAGCAACGGTTCCTAAAGAGCTCTCTTCTGGGGTGATGCTAGCTATCTCTCTGAAACACTTGTCTCTTGGTCCCCTCATGTGACTCCCTGGAGGTCACAAGGAAAGTACAATTTTCTGTCTCTCAGCAGGAACTTGGGAGAAATGCAGATAATGCCCACGTATCTCGGGTCATCTTTTTTTCCAGGCTAAATGTTCCTGGTGTCTTTTTCTTTTCTGTGTATTTGGTACAGGGTCTCACTACATAGCTCAGACTCATGACCCTTCTGTTTTCAGCCTCCCCAGTGCTGGGATTATAAGCATGCACCACCATGCTGTGTCTCAGTGGCCAGCCCTGGAGTGGAGCTGGTGAGGCATGTGGTGCTGGGGATCGAACCCTGGTCCCTGCATTTACCTTAGCAGGCACTTAGTCTGCTGAGCTGTCTCACTGGCCCTACCCCTGGTGTCTTGGTGCCATCCTGTTATGATTTATCTCTAGAGGACCCTGGAGAGCATTATGTGCTCCTAGGAGGGCCTTCAGCAAGGTGACTGGATTATGCAAGGTTGTAGCTGACTTGCTGTTAGGAGCTGGGGCTTGGCTGGAAGAGGCGGGTCGTTAGGGGTGTGACCCAGATGAATTTCTCTCTCTTCACGAGTCCTCCCCTGAGGCGCTCTGCTTCGTGCCCACTGTGCCCCTGCCATGCTGTCCTGCCTTGGCACCTACTGTCTATGGACAGAAACGTGAACCAAAATAAACTGGGCATGGTGGCACCCACCCGTAATCCCAGTGCTGGGGAGGCTGAGGCTGGAGAATCACTCTATCACTATGAGTCCAAACTGCATTAGCAAGACCCTGTATGTATATATAAAAAAAAAGACTACATAGTTAAAAGCATCTGCCAGCAAATGAGGCTGGGCAGTGCTGTGTACCCTAGTACGTGTGACTGTGAGTTGTGTTTCTGTGTATGCGCATATTTACACTGCGCTGTTGTCTTCTCACAAGAGCAGGCTCTGAGAATCCCACAGCAGTGGCTCTAACAGGGGCTTCTTGGAATGTGCTTGGATTATGGAACTTTCTAAGGGCTTCCAGTTAGGAGCAGAGCCCTTGCTAACCTGTACACTGCCTGCCCTAGTTATCAATGTCCCCGTTCTTCCCAGCACATGCATTATGAAAACTGCTCTTTGCAAAATGCCCTTCCAAAAGGTTGAATTATGCAATGGAATTTATCCTTTGGGTAGCTCCAAACCCCAAGTCTCCCTTTGCTCTGAACCTTATAAGTGTTTTCAAGCCCAAATGGCTGTTTTTGAATTCAGTCATCTGCCTAGTGGGTCCCTCCTTCCTTTATTGGTGCTTACAGAGCTGGCTTCATGAGTGTACACAAACTGGTTGTAATGAACGTGATGGAAGGCAGATTAGTCACCTTCCTAGCTTTCCCTGAGCCACGCTGATTCCCAGTGAGCTGTCCTGGCTGCCACCCAGGCCTCAGATGAAACTGAATGTTTATAAACTGCAGCCAGACTTGGTGGGGTGCGGGGTGTGGGTAGGGGTGGGGGCAGCGGGGGATTCCCAACGGTCAGGCCCTTTCTCTGTATTTTTCCTCATTTCCACTGCATCTCATGACCACACCCAGGACCGGTCAATGTGGGGGCACTGGTGTCACAGGGCAGGAAGGGAAGTGGGAAGGCCGTGGGCAAATGCTGGAGAGTTGGGCCTTGTTCTGTGTGGGCCTGCTGACCAGCAACAGAAATAGCGCCTTTCTGAGGGGCCATCTGCAGATCCCAAGCTACATCAGCTCCAGCTCTGCAGACCACAGGGAGGGGCTTCCCAGGAGCATAGCAAATTTCTTCGTTGGGGTGGAATAGAAGAAAGAAAAGCCTAGGGGGCATGGCTACTGTCTGCATCCTGGCAGCCGGAACTTGGAACTGCTGAGCTATGCTGTGAGCACATCTGGCTCAATTCACTGTTTTCAACTTTCAGCCCTGAAGCTGCCTGATTTCTTTAGGAGAAATTCATTATCACATTTCATGAGGTGTGTATCTATGCCAAGTGGATTCTGACTTGGCCAGAGCTTGTGTGTTAATTGGAAAGGTGTGAGGTATCCTTCAAAGCAAATGGAAGAAGACAGAGATTTCGGAGCTCATCTTTAAAATGCGACATGAAGAACTTCCTTAAGGGACTCGGCCTCTTCTCTACCCAGCATGAAGCACGTTAATAATCTCCTAGATTCCAACTCGATGGCCTGCAGGGCCCCTTGCTGGACACTGCATCAGGTGGGCTTTCTGGAAGATGGTGAGCAAGACGAGCGATAGATCCAGGCCCCCTTTAAAGAGTAAGGAAATCGCTGTCTTCCCTCCCATGTTAAGACTCAAGTCATTGCTTCTTTAGGAGTAGGCGAAGGCTTAGAGAAACAGACACGGAATAGACACTGAGACCCAGAGTAAAAGATGGAAACAGGAAGATATCGAGAAAACAATGTAAGAGTCTATGGATTCTGCAAAAGCTAGTGTATATGCTACCTAGGTCTATTGCCCGGGGCTCTCAGTAAGCTTCAGGCATGTACAAACAGCTTCCAGATCAGCTGCCCAGTTCTGTATTGATTGTACTTGCTTGAGCCTGAGATTCAATTTGCTATTGAACTAGAAGAGAGCAAAGTTATTGGAGGCTCTGCTGCAATGCAGATCCTCATCGATCACCCTCACTGCCTCCTAGGATGAATTCCAGCTCCCTCCTGCCCCACTTGTGCCTAAGGCAAGCTGGCGCTGATTACTAGGATACTTCTCTAACTTGTTCTACTGCCTCTGCGCCCCCCTCTTCCTCTCTGCCCCCCCCAAAGCTGACCTCTACACTGTTGGAATAATTGAGCCATAGAGAAAATTTGATTATGTCACTACTTGTTTAATATTTTCTGTTGATCCGGCCTTCTTTTCAGAATAAAATACAAACTCCTTAGCTTGGCATATTTGGTCCACGTGTTCCGGTCTAGCCAGCGCAGCTCTTTCTCATGTTACTCCCTGTCACATCACTTTTGTTCCAAGTTCCTCTAATACCTAGAAATTTGCATCATGTAGGCAAAAGAGATTTAGCAAGCACTCATCCAAACAATTTTCCTTTCCTCCTGGGGACACAAGTAGAGGTGATTGCTTCTAAGGTTCCAAAGCATGGCTGTTACAGGATGAGAGACACTGGCATCCCTGCACCGTGGGAGGAAGAGCGCTGTGCAAAGCTGTCTAGCCACGAACACCAGCCCTAGACCAACGCATGAGCAAGAAACAAACTTCTATTGCATGAATCCACTGCCACTCTGAGGGTGTTTGTTATAATAGTTACCTAGTTGGCATATTCTAATACATAGGTACTTAGCATATGCTAATAAATAGTTAGCATATTCTAGTACATGTGTGTGCACGATCTTGTAGATGATAGGCCTTTGCATACCATCGTTCTACATCCTTCCCTCCATTTTTTGGTCTAAAAATTCCTAGCTGTCCTTTAACACTCACAGCCACCTCTTCTAGAAAGCCTGCCTTGGTTTCCCAGGCTGATTTAGGAGCTACATCATTGAAGTGTCCCAGAATTTTGTATTTTCTTTTGCCAATGGAATTTTACCAATTTCTCTGTCCGTGGAATTTTAACCATCCTTCCCCTCGTGCATCTCCTTTAGGAGGCTTTGCTACGCACTGTGCCTTGTTCAGCTCTGTACTTCCGGGTTCCAGAACCCAGGGCCTTTCCCAGGGGAGATGCTGAGCACACATTGCTTTGAATAAATGAGTGGATGGGCAAGAGGGGAGAGCCGGCAACGTTATCTGTGGACAGACCGTTGCTCCGTGATAACCTATGCATTCACATGACGTGTTTGCTGAGGACAGTGTGGATGCACAAGGAGAAGAGGACACAGGGCACACAGCCTGGGCCACATGGCAAACCTGCTGGCCAGTGGTCAGGGCGGAGCCTGAGCTTTGGGCTCTCTGCACGCTGTACAGAGAGGAGAGAGGGCAAGAGGAAGCCTGAAAGCCGTGCGCCGTGTGACAGAAAGGACACTTTTTTTTTTTTTAATCACAGATCTACTAGGCAGTTTAATCACGCTATTTTGGAAATCCACATATGAGCAAAAATAGATAAATGGGGTGATGTCACACTGAAAGGCCTCTGCACCCCAACCAAAGCAATCACGAGAGTGAAGAGACAAAGTACAAAATGTTGGCCAGTGATTTACCTGGCAGAGGGTCAGCATACAGATATATATATATATATATATATATATATATATATATATATATATATATATTCAACAATAAAAACAAGTAATCCCATTAAAAAAGGGCAAATGATTCCAATAGAAACTTCTTCCAAAAAGACACACAAATAGTGGATGAGCACATGAAACAGTGTTCAGTATCCTTTCTCCATCAGGGATATAGAAATCAAGACTGCAGTGGGATCCAGTTTGAATGGTGATTATAGAAAGGAGCATCAATGCAGACATGGAGGAAGAGGGACTCACGCTGCTGGCGAGGGTTACATTCATACAGCCACTCTGGACAACAGAATGCGGGTTCCTCAAATATTTAAAAATGAGTCTGCTGTGTGATACAGCTCTACAACTTCTGGGTATGTGGGTACCCATTGTGATCGGTGGCCACTAATTCTAATAGGTCAATGTAACTGGATTAAGAGATGCCCAAGGGATTAGGCAAGCACTCTTCGGGATGTGTCTGGGTGGATCAGGAAGGCATGGCCCTGGGTACCATACCTGGCCCCTGCCTGTTCCTCTCTAGTTATGTTCTCCTGTTCCCTTTCCTGCCTGCCATGCTGCGAACATCATTGTTTTGCTATGATGTTTGTACTCCAGAGCTGGCTGACCATGGACCAAATCCTCTGGAAGCATCAGCCTGTTCTCCTGTAGGGCATGTGTGCTGGGAATTGTGTCGGTGACAGAAGGGCTGACCCAGATAACACATAACAAGGGAAGTCAGCATGCCAAAGAGATAGCTGCATGTTCTTGTGCAGCGAGACACTATTTACAGGGCGTAAGGTACAGAATTAGCCTGGCTCCCATCAATGCACTGATGGACAAACAAAATGTGATCTCTCTGTGTATGCAATATATGATATATATATATATATCATATATATCATTATATATGATATACCATTATATATTACATATGCATATGATATACACAATATATCATTATATGTTATAATATGTAGATGTGTGTCTGTATACATGTATATATCACACTTAGCTTCATAAGCCAGAGCATATATATGCTGTCAGCCATATGGATGAGACTAGAAGGCATTCTATAAAGTAAAATAAGACAGACATGGAAAGAGATCAGCAACGCATGTCTCTCTCATCAGTGGAAGGAAAAGAGAAGTAGATCTGAACACAGTGGTTGTTAGAGATTGAGAAGAAGATATGGAGTGTGTGTGGGGGGGTTGGATAAAGGGAGGTGGGAGTTAGTCAGTCCATGCTGTATGTATGTGCAGAAATGTCACACCAAATACATTGTACAATTAGCTACTGCATGTTAATAAAGTAAAACACTGAAAAAGAAGACTAAGTCTACAGGTGCACTGGGGAAATTAGGTGGCTTCACCCAAGGACATGTGGCTGAGGAGTGTCACAGGCTGGAGTCCAACCCAGGCCACCTGTCCTCTGCAGGGCCCCCTCCTGGTGCGCCTCCAGGATCAGAGGCTCAAACCTGGTGGTAGCACCTGTCTCCCCATGACATCCCAGATATGAGGCTCATGTGTCAGCCCCCACCAGACCCTCTGAGGGCTGCCCCTGGCCGTGGCCTGTGAACGTGGCCTGCGAGCAGTGGGGAGCAGCAGCCACTCTCCCCACCTTGTGTCATCAGGTCGGCCTGTCCTGTCCTGCTGCCTGGCCACTGCAGAGGCAAACTCAGGGTACCTGGGTCGGGTTCCCAAGAGGTCTCAGAGAATACAGCTAGGCTGGAGCCAGCACATTTCTCAAGCCCCAGGAAACTGCCAGCCAGGCCTGATGGGCTCTGGGCCTCTGAGCCTCTGGCTCCACCAGCAGTTGTGAGTGGCACGGCCTCTTGGCTGGCTGAGCACCCTGCGGCCTGCTGGCAGGTAAGGCTGCCAGGGTCCCGAGTGCCAGGGACCACCCCCTCTGTCTGGAAGGCAGATCTAGGAGCTCAGCCAGCAGCCCCAGGCCTAGGTCAAGCCTCTGCTTGCCCCGACAGCCCGGCAGCTGAGTAGAGGCCCCTGCAGAGCTGGCAGAGAGATCAGGAGGCAAAAGTCCTGTACTGTGGCCCAGAGGAGAGGTGGTGGGCAGGAGAGCCTGGAGCTCGGAAGGAGCTGTCTCAGTGATGGTCATTTAAAGAGAAAACTCGGCCAGGCACTGTGATGCCCCCATGTGCTCCTGCTGCCAGAGGAGCTCAGAATGTACAGGGGGAGGCAGACACGAGGGTGATGGTCTCAGAGGCAAGGGAGGAAGCTTCCTCAGCACCCCCCACCCCTTCCCTGACTGACGGTAAGGCAATGACAAACTCCCAGACTTGGCTTCCTGGCTTGCGCACTGGGCCTAGCAGAGTCTACCTCAACGTGTGTGGGTGAAGGTTTTGAGCCGAGGGCCTTGCGCCTGGATGGAAGCCGCCTGCCAGTGTGTGCATCTCAGCCCTCTCAGCCGGGCAGGGCATGCAGAGGTCAGGGTTCACCACTTAGATTTCACTCCCTGTTTCTTGCCCGCTGCTCAGAACTTAGTGATTTTCCAAGTAGGAGAGAGGTGGAAGGCATACTCCAAAGATTTTTGGAATAACTGCCCTGGGCAATGGCTTCAGATCTCTCCCTATTGGGCTGGCTCAAAAAAAAAAAAAAAAAAAAAAAAAAAAAAAAAAAAAAAAAAAATCTCTCCTGATCTCGTCAAGGTACAAACTATAAAACAGGCAATAACAATCTCAAAGAAGCTGGCCAGGCTAAAAATCTCAAAATGCTGAATCTGGATCATCTACACATGATAAAAGCTCCAATAACCAAGAACTGTCTGCAACTGTGAGAGTCCTAATGGGACATAGTGCCTTCAATTTGCAGAGCGACTCCACAAACATGCTTTCACAGGGAAACCCCAGGAGCTCTATGCTCCAGGAGAGAGCACTGCAGCACCCTCAGGGTGCAACGTACCAGGCGCCTGACCACTGACAAGGACGCTGAGGCGCCAAGGAGATGAAGTTGCTGGAAAAAGATGGGTCCTGTGTGATGTCAAACCCCTGTTATTTGCACCATGTCATAGCTGCTGAAATCAGAAGAGAAAGGTGGACCGTCATTGTCCCCTGCTTCTAGGCAAGAAATATAATTAGTGCATCTGACCTCCATGTCCTGGTCTTGGATGTGGGTCTTTGAAGCAACATGTACCTGTGACTCCCTGCATCTTTGCCTTGCCCGCCTGCGGGCACAGTCCCGGTGGGTGGGAATCCTGGAAAGACAGATGGGGCGGTTGGCACAGCTGGAATACAAGCAAAGAGCAGGGCTGCAAGTACTGGCTTGGGTCTCACTCGTTGATGGAGGGTGTGAAAAATATGGAAATAAAAATTTCACAACCGCGCCATCGCCGGGGCAGAGGAGGCTAATTAGGTGCCTCCTAGCACACGGCTGCTAATCGCTGAGCCATCTCCACCCTTGGGATGCAAGCCCCAGCCACAAGCCAGGCGCCATGCCCAGTGAGGCAGCGGTCCCCTGGGATGCTGACGGTCGCTAGGTGCTGCTGAACATGAGCCTCTCCCTGAGGCCGAGTGTGCAGGGCCCAGAGTGTCCCTGTGTGCTGGGTGTAGAAGCAGAGCTCAGGGGAGGCTCTCTGAGCAGTCCAGCCTGGGGAGAAAGGTGAGGGAGGCCAGTGACTTTATGGATAGGGAGCTCTAAATCCATAAAGAAAGAATTGCTGCTGTCGCCTTCTGTCTTACATGGCATTTTATGGGGTGCAACAGATGGCTAATCCTGCTTGGCATAGCTAGGAAGGCCCTCAGACAGCATCCAGGCTGAGTCTTTTACCTATTCTCTTTCCTTCGTTCTTTCTTTCTCCTCCTCCTCCTCTTCCTCCTTCTCCTTTTTCTCTTTTTTAAGCAATATGGTCATTATGTGGATGCAATCTTGCATGGAAGCACAGTAGAGAAAACGGAGCAAGGAGGAGTCGCCTGGGACAACAGTGAGGGCTGGCACCCACGAGTCTGTCCCTTCCTCTCCTCTGGCCTTGCTCTTCCCACGATCTCATCTTCTGGGGACCTTCGAGTTCCTCAGAATCGAGAGCCGCTACCCTTATTTGCCTGCTTTCTCCTGTACCCGAGAAAACCAAGATGTGTCACAGCTCAGTGACCCATCCAGTATCAAGTGGCCAGTCTGTGGTAGGAACATAACCACAAATCAGCTTCCTATTATTTTGCTGGAAGACTTGGGTCTGGGCCATGAGTCTCTGTGGCGCTAACCATGGTGTAGAGAGCATGGATGCTTCGGCATGTACATCTCCGGAGAGGTGGCCTAGCCTGGAGGTGACCTACGTCTGCACAGAGATGAGGCTTATCTGAATGTTTGGGAGCATTCACGGCACAGGCTGTGTGGTGCACCGGGGAGGGGCCAGAGGTAGAGACGCATGGGCCTCTCACCCTGGCAGCTCCCAAAGTCATTGGAGAGATAGGAGAGGACTTCAGGGGCGGTGCCCAAGCCAGGTGATAGCCTGAGAGGACGGGCAGGGTGGGAATGAGCGTTCTGGACAGACGGGAGCTGAGGCTTTGGAAAGGAGGACTCCGAGACAGGGAGCGAAGGATGTGATGGGGACAGAGCGGGGCATGCTTCGTTGACCACACTGGTGGGTTCGAAACAGGCCCTCCCGATCCCCTTTCCTGACAGACCTGGCTTCCCCTCTCTGCCTCTGCCCCAGTCTAGGGGATGCCTGAGGGTTCTAC